>OY856409.1:831462613-831765113 GCA_963693085.1 Alisma plantago-aquatica
ATATAGGACACAAGAGTGAGGGCAGCTACCCTCCAGAATAGAACTGATGCGAAGCAATCCTAACGAGTTAAGAGTTTCATTTTAGCTATACATGCATACATATATATATATATAGAGAGAGAGAGGGAGGGAGGCTAGAATACACTCAAGTGTATTCCTACCCCAATAGAACCAACTTTTTCACCGTTGGATCAAAGATCAGATTGCATCTTAAAAAAAACTCACACCCCACTGAACCAATTGACAACAGGTGAATTTAGTGACCACCCCACTCGTAACTGCTCACAGTCATCTCTCTCCCTATCTCTCCATACGCAACCCCCTGCACTCTTCTCTCTCCTTCATTTGTGAGGCCGACCAGGGACACCACAACGGCCAGGGACGCCACCGTTGTGAGAACCTTGGAGGCGATGATTGCAAGTACCAAGGCAGGCGCGCAACTCAAGTCGTGGTGGACGCCACAGGTAGTAATAGAGGAACTGAACTGGATAAGTACACGCTTGAAGCTCGCAAGGATGTTTGAGGAGGAAGTGAAGTAGATGTGCTCGACGTGAATGAAGAAATTAGCTGCGGCGAGAAGGAATTGTCTCACCTTCTGGAATGAAGTTAGTTCTAGTGATGACGTTGTTGTAGTGAGCAAATCTGGTGAGCAGCTCCATGGTCTTTTGGTTCTCCATAGGAGCAAGTGAAGTTAATGGGATGCCTTCTCCAGGAGGCGAAGCGCTAGCAACAGGGTCACAGGATGGATCCTTCACCTCCCAGCTCCTACTCTTACCACCCATAGAAGGGTTGGTTGTTCACCTTATAATTGATGGCATGGTTTAAAATTTCGGTCAAAATTGTGAAATTTTGGTCGAAATTTCGGTTTCGACCACTACCAGACATTGAAATGGACCGGTCCAAATAGCCGAAATTTCGATTTTTTTATGGCATTATAATTTTTTTTAAAATTTTAAAAATCCTAAATAAATGTGGGAGACCCCCCTGAGTTAATTCAATCCAAAATATAAGATCTAACATGTTATTACATAAGAATATATGTATGTATACATTGCATCATCGAAATCCTGATCGGAACAGTTTTGTGTATTTTCACTCATAAATGTAGGAGCCCCCTACCCTATACCAACATATGATATTATTGTATAATTAGGTGTATTTATGTATATAGATCATCATGGTAAAAAATCATGACTTAATTCCTTTATTTGGCCATCGAAAACGTCAAAATTTGCATCGAAATCTTATCTCAAAAAAGCGTAAAATATCGAAATTTCGGTAAATTTATGTTTCTGGACCAACCGAAACGACATCAAAATCGACATTTTAAACATGGACTGATGGTTGCATAGATTATGGGTGGTTTTACATATCCAAAACTTGTATTGCATAGATCAGTAGCAGCTTTACATATCCAAAACTTGTATGAATACTAATTCTTGTTATTATTCGCTTTTGCATGCTAATGAATATACAATGTCATACACTCTTATAAGAGAGGAACTATGATGCTTCACGGCCGAATATTTATTATTGTTTTTGTTCTCTTTCGCATGCTTCTACACTCATATGCTGCCAACTAAAACAGCAATAACAACGCACCAGCTACCAACCAATTAGTAATACTATTGAGCACACCATGACGCCAATCACCATACCACCATGAGTCTCCCTCCCAACCCGCGTCAACGACAACCCAGGACACTGCTCTAGCTGGTGCAATATCATGCTTTCTTCACCTGTGGCCGCATCCCGCAATACACTGCCCCTTTATTCACTTTCATCATCCTTCTTACCTCTGAGCACCCTTTTATTCTAGTCCAATACACTGCCTCTCCATTCAGTAACTAGTTGTGCTCATTGTCTCCCATTTTTTACCAACTCTGTCAGTCTTGAGACGGAGAACATGATTTTCTCAAGCAGTGTGCCAAGAATTGGCAAAACCAGATCGCAGTGTTGGAGGACTAATTTGAAGAGAAGATCAAGAAAGATGATCATTCCTTCTTTTTATCTACACACGAGCCGGTTTTTCATCTTAATCTTTTATTTCATCTATAGTATATATGTATAGGCAATATGTTTTGCTAAATCCTATTGTAGAGTGGGATGAACTCAAAGAACTCTTGTTTTTTGCCACAAACTAACTACATGCATGGATGTTGCATATGATTCCATCGTTGATCTGTTTCCATCAGAGAATTCTTAATTAATCTTTTTTTCATTGTATATTGATGTGTGGTTGATGTACTCAGATATATACATCAGTGCATGATTTCACAGTAGGAAAACTGATTGGGTTGAACTTCCCCATCACATACAAACTACTTGGGAAGAACCATGGGTGTTGCTTTGATACTCGTGTCTTGTAGGCGTTGCTTGTTACTGTTGTTAATCATGTCATGCAATAATATTAGAGTACATGTACTATTATGCGTTCATACCGTTTTCCTTAGTGTTCTCATCGACAATGTTGCAACACAACAAGACCATCTTTAGCCTAGTATTGCCAGGCATTCTTGACGGAGCTGGACTAGTCAAGCACTTGCCAAGATGCACTTCATATCATGTTAGTCATGGCCTTGCCAACAGCACACACTACTAATCTAATTGAGAGACAAGGCAGAGGGAAGTACATGGACATTTGAGAGAGAGAGAGTGAGCATGAGGACGAAAGTGGTCAAGGAGAAACAATACATGTCCACCCTATGTCGCTCTCGTCATTCCCCACGGATAATAACTATTTGCTAACATGAACGTTGTCGACTGTTTGCCACCAGGTCGTGAGCCCCTATGCTTGGACTCGATGTTGTGTTGCCGCTAGTGTGCCTGTTGTCTTCCTCTAGAAAAAAGGAAGTCGGCATTTGCCCCTCCACAGTCACAACGGTTGGATAACCAACCGACATATGATTTGCGTACTTGTGCTTCAAGAGGGTGAGCAGCCTCACTAAGCCGCAGGCCGTTGGCAGATGGGTTGGAGTGAGCCTGAGGTAGCTTCTACAGGGCTCTCGTGGGGGGGGAGGACAACTTCGTCGCGTGAAGAGGAGGGAGAAGCTGCGAGAAAGGGATCACACACATGAAGTGAGAAAGAGGGGTAATGCAGACAGAGAAAGAGGGGAGAGAGAGAGACGACTGTGAGCAGTTACGAGTCGGGTGGGGTCACTGAATTCACTGGTTGCCAGTTGGTTCAATGGGGTGTGAGCTTTTTTAAGATGCGATCTAATCTAGGATCCAACGGTGAAAAAGTTAGTTGTATTGAGGTAGGAATACACTAGAGTGTATTGTAGCCTCTCTCTCTCTTTCTCTCTATCTCTCTCTCTATATATATATATATATACACACACAGAGGCGTCTATATACATACATACACACAATCCTACATAGTGGACTCATTCTTGATTTTTTTAAGTTATTAAACTTTATAATTTTTCTCATTCTTCAATTCTGATTTGTCAAGCAAGCTAAAAATTTTGTCGATACAGACGGTTGCCATCACCCCCATTGTTCTACCATTACAGCAGCCTCTGAGCGCACGCCAGCATGAGCCGCCACCGCAAGGGCAGAAGCCCCTCACCCCAGTTTCTATCGTCCTGATCTACACCGCTGATTCCCTTGTTTCGTGTTGTGGCCCAATACCCCACCCTTCAGCATCGCCTTCCCTTCTGTACCCCAACCACCGTCCTTCCCATCCAAAAGCTATAGTAGCCCCCACCCTCGTGGGGCTACACTACAGAAAAGCAACAGCACGGCATGTTGCTACCAGTCGAGGCTCCCCTTCAACAGGTGTCGCAGCAGGCATAACAGCAGCATCCACCCTCAGGGATTTGAACGTGCTTATTGTCCCATCTCAGTGTGGGAGACTAATATGTTTCAGACTATGGCTTAAAAGTGGTTTTTATACATGGCGCAGAATCATGCACTAAGAACTTCAGATGCTACATGGAGGTGGAGACCTGAGCAATGGTGGTCGTTTTCTCTCCCCTCTGGACTCATGTATTCACTGTCAAATGCAATACAAGTATCGCTGCATCTATCTCAAAGAATGTTCTCTTTCTACCCAGATGATACGGAGCCTTTGATGTTATCTAAGTATGGTCTACAGTTTATGGCATCATCTGGAGCAGTATATGAACCTATACCCCTTTTGCCATTGCCCCATGCAAAATCTCCTTTAATCATGAACACCATCAGAAGAGTATTGGTTTCACTTACAACTCCACGACCTGATATATTGCAACACGACTCCTTAAGTTTTCTTCTACCTACACCAAGGAGTTCATATTTGCTTCATGTTCTTTCGCAATAGCTGACAGTGAAAAATATTTTTCAACTACACACCAGCATTGTCTTAAAATGGCCCAAGTCTCAATTGAGCAAAGGATTGAGAAAGTATTCAGATTTCCATTCATCCGGAGCAGTATAAAAACTTGTACCCCTTTAGCCATTTGTCCCCAAGCAAAATCTCCTTTGATCGTGAACACTATCAGATGAGTGTTGCTTCAGTTACAACTCCACGACCTAATATATTGCAGCAAAACTCCAAATTTTCTTCTACCTACATTAAGGACTTCATATTTGCTCCTTGTTCTTTCGCAACAGCTGACTGACAGTGAAAAAATATTTTTCAACTACACCACCATTGACTTAAGATGGCCCAAGTCAATTGAGCAAAGGATTGAGAAGGTACTCAAATTTCCATTCATGAGGCAATGCATGCAACAAATGTGTCCACAATTTATAAGCATTGATGAAATAGTTGACAGATGCCCATATGGTCGACTCCGATATGACAATTCCATCGCCTAGTGAGAAGGTTCAGACAATGCTCCGATAATATTGAAGTTCCGCCACTAGTAATTATTGATGCTCTTGATCCAGGTATATACAAGGAAGAAGATATCGACGATATCGTCGATATATCGATATCGACGCAATCTGCCATTGGTTCACGCAAGTCTGTCGTTAGGCTCGCAAATATCGGTAAACCCACCGGTTTACCGGTAAAACCGGTCGATATCGGCGGTTTTCGAGGGCTGCAGTGCAAAATTTCCCACTTAAGGGCGGTATCGGCGGTATGCCGCCCCGACATACCGAGATTTGCGAACTAGAGTCTGTTGCTGCCGTTGGAGTGAAGAAGCAAGGAGATTTTGGGCGATTTCTTTCCTTGGAGCTCAAATCAGCCCTAATCAAGGTATATTTTCTTAATTTCTTTCATTCTTCATCATTTCCAACCCCTCCCCTCTCTATTTCCTTCTATTTTTTCCATAATGCCCTCCAAAAATCTCTAAATACACCCAAATCTTAGATCCACTCCAAAAAATTTAAGATTATATGTTATTTTGGGCAGACACTTCCATACCCATCTAAGAGACTCAGACTCCTCAGTCCCAACATGGGTATTCTGGATATCAAGTTGAACCACCACTAAGATTACAATTAGAAGTTGGTTTGAGATATCATAAAGCATACTCTGTCCGTAGCCCTTATGGATGCTTTCGGGTGAACACCGAAGCATACTATAAAGATGGAGTGCAAACATGGAGTGGTGCACATACTACAGTTTTTCCTATTGTCGGTGTTCCATTACAACCTCCTTTTCCTCAACCTCAAGCTCCTCGAGCATGGGCACCTCCTCCCGCTTCTTCTTAGCCTCCCAAGAATTCAGCAAACAAGGAAAAATATCTCAAAGATTTAGAAGAACATTTCCCAAAGATTGGGATGATGCAGTACGTCAATCCTGAAGTGTATGAGGAGCATGTTGTTTCGTACAACAAGTCTTATAGAGCTTTGATGACATGGGAGCAATATGTGGAACAACAATATCCATATCAGCAGTGTATGTATAGTGAACCAGAACGCCACTCAACATACAACTGATGTGAGTTAGTAACTTACTATGTTGTTATATGTTTGTTGTAAGTTGAATATTATTGCATAAGTGTGTAAACATGCGTTTATGGATTGTGCTACTAAAATTTCAGATCTTAATTCTTATATTTTGTCATCGAAATCTCCAAAAAACAAGATTGATTCCTTACCTCCCACATGATTGACTCCCCCTCTCGACATATCCAATATAGAATTTTATTGCATAAAACGTTGCATCTAGGTGTTGAGACCACGCCTGTAAAATTTCATGATTTAATTCGTTCATTTAGGCGTCGATAAGTACAGGATTGCATTTGTCGATATTTCCGTCGGTATACCTGTAAATATCTATTTCCACGCCGTCGATAAGGCGTCGGTATCGGCATTTAATTCCTTGGGTATATATGATCTTTGACACAGACAAGGTGTGGACTAAACATGACGATGAAAATATGATGTCCACTTTCACTACCTGGTTCATAGAGCCATATGCTCATAAAAGGCTATCCCAAGTCTAAGGATTTTTCAGGATTCTGACCAATTTGGAGTGAGTATTACGTGTGAAACTAAAAAAACATTCTTGAGCTCGCTTTTCCCGAAACTCTAGCCTCCAAACACATTGTGGTCAGTTTATTGTTTTAGAGGATTAGACTATCATATTAGCTTAATATCATTTGCCACTTACCTTGTTCATTGGTGTAATACTATTTGACTCACTACTTTGTCCATTGGTATAAATTATAAAGCTACTTGACTCATTGACGACGAGTTCTAAAGACTTCCATAATTACGCGGCCCATATTGATGTGACAACTTGACAGTGCCGTCTTTTGAAACATGAATGGTGTAGACCATTAATATATTGTTCATTATATACACATCATTTCTTTTATTTTGTGTTATTGAAATTAGTGTTAAACAGCCTCGTGGTTTAGTCCCACATCGGCTGCCACTTAACTAGAATTAGTCAAAGAGGCGTATGCATAGGCTTTGTAAGCCTTTTTAAAAGGCAGACCTGAAGATTGAAATCAAATGATAGTTTAAACCCCTTATTTAGTTGATATTCCAATGAATTTAAATAGTTCCATACTTGAAAATCTCATGTATACATCAAATATACAAACTCTTTACATGCTACGAGCCGTAGTCTAAGACCCCTTGCAAAATATTTGTCAAGTCCAATTATAGAAATAACATCAAACTTTACGTGTACATATTGTATACAAAATAAAAGCGACAGTTTCAACTAGACCGAGTGTCTAAAGTAAATCACCAATGGTGTGCAGTCATCCAAGACGGTAAGGGTTTTTTTTTTTAAGTTCCCGTTGTGCAACACCTTCAGTACACACATCACTATGGGTACTACTGCAGAAATTCAACTGTTTGTTTCTTAGATATATTAATAAGTTCAGTGCAAGTGCAGCAAAAAATTAAGTTCAGAACACAATCTTAACTTACTCGAACATAATGAACAGGAACAGCTACACACATTATGTATAACTATGTTCATACATAAAGAAACTTTCAAATGTGTCAATGTGCCATGATTAAGAAACAAGGTATCCGATTTCAATGCCGTTTCAACAGCATGGAAACCAAAATTTATTGAAATTTCGAAAGAATCGATAACTGCAAGTGTGCCCATTTTGACGCCAAAATGAACAACTTAAGTCATGAAATTTTACATACGTGATCTCTACACCTAAATGTATTGTTTTATCCATTAAAATTTGATATGGGGATAGGTGGGGGTCCTTCATGTAAGAGGAAAGGAAACTTTTACAGGCATGATCTCCACACCTAAATGCATCATTTTATGCAATAATATATGATATGGGGATAGGTGGGGGTCCATGTGGGGGGAAAGGAGACTTTACTGTTCCCTGGGAACATCTCAAGATTTGGGCAAAAAAATTCGCTGATTTCGACGTAGCGGCACAGTGGCAAGGTTTCGCAGCAGATGGCGTCGAAATCGAAATTTTTGACAAAATTTTGACGATTTTGATGAAACTTCCTTCGCCATGATGACTGCAAGCATTTGGGCAAAAGCTTACATATAGTCATTTCTCTCGGAAATAAATTTTGCATGGATATATCATATATTATTACATTTTGTACTGTTTTATATGTAGATGGATGACGATTAAGCATATTTATAGCCATATCCTCTAAGAAATCAAATTTGCATGGATCTATCATATATGATATTCAATTCATATTCAATTCTGTCTTACATGTAGACGAGATAAGACGGCGATTAAGTTATATATTCTCTCGGATATCAAATTTGCATGGATATATATCATGTATGATATTCAATTCAATTTTGTTTCATACATAGATGAGATAAGACGTCGACTAAGCATTGTATCCACCAATCTGAGATACACGGGAAATTAAATCGAACACGCATCTTATCCTCCAAAGTGGCCTATTTTAAACAACAAATTTTAAAGAGTAATGTTCAATAATCAGCATCTACTTGCTTTTTATGTTCCACCACGCCCCCTGATCAGAAGAAAAAGACAACGATTCTAATCTAGTTTGTCAAGGAGTTGACATCCAAACGTCTCCCCAACCCATTATCATGATAACAAATGCTAAATGTAGTTGAGATCATAATCTGACTTTGGAGAATCTGAAGACAAATCATCAGTATCATGCATGTCCCTCCAACAACACTCATGTAATAGCACACCACATCATAGGTACCACCACACCTATCTTATGTACACCTTGGCACACATCTACACCACATACTTTGCCCCCACTCTGGCAAACGCTACCGATTCAAGCAACACTCTTCAATGCTCCCATGTGGGTCCAGCCTCATCGATGTTTACTTTATTCCCAGTCAACCCTGGTCTTCACTCTAGTAACATATGTCGATGGTTTTTCAGTAATAGTGATTTATAATGGTGATTTGGCCAGATAAATGTTCTTCATGAGCAAATCCTAGGGGCGGAATTATCGCTTTTCATGACTTTGATTTTTCATAGTTTTTCACAAACTTCTACAATTTTCACAAACTTCAACCATTCTTATTTTTTAGATAAAATGTTTCTTAAATTTGTAAAAACTAATAAACCAACATAAGTTTGATTAGTAAGAACCCTCTCCTTTGTATAGAATAGGGGAGATTACACGGATCTAATAGATGTATTTTACTTAAGGGTGATATGATCACTTACATAAGCTATAGTAAATGGGGCAAAACCAATAACTCATAAATTATTACCTCAACACTCTCCCTCAAGCTGGAGTGCATACATTGAATAATCTCATCTTGTATTTATGTACATGAACAGACCGGGAGGAAGTGGTTTTGGCGAGGTATATGCCACCTTCCGGAATAGAGAACACTGCCGGAATATAAGGCACGGTAGGAGAAAATCATCGAAATGTTGCATTGCGATATGTAAACATGTAAGCCCCTAATTGAAACAAACGGGTTCAGCCATGTGGTTCACATGAGCCACATGAAGAGCAATAAAAAAGAAGTGTCATCCCCTTTTTTTAGTGTTTTATAAAGACTAGTAGGGGTCTTATTTTGTCCTAATACAGACACAAAACCAGAGAACAAAGAAAGAGGAAGAGTGGAAACGAAGTGTTCAGACCATCGGGGAGAGGAGCAGCAATAGGGAAGTTGTTTCTTGTTTGGCTCATGTGGCTAGTGGTGTTGCCTTGTTGCTGCCCTAGGCTGCTAGGCGCCCACCCCGCAAACCACTAGTAGCAACCGGCCCTTAGGCCGTGGCCCACATGTTGGTCAACGGCCGCGCTAGGTGCGGCATCCTATAGGCGGCAGCTCGCTCGAAAGGGGGGCTCTGCTGATGGCAGCAATTGTCATTGCGCTACTACCTTGTGCTTGTCGTTGCAGCTGTCAAGAGAGGAGGGGATAGAAAGGACAAGGGGTAGACGGCTACATGCAATAAGTCTTAGGTCCCAAAGCGTCCATGACGCTCTTACACCATGAAAAACTAATAATCCAACATAAGTTTTATTAGTAAAAGCTCTCTCCATTCTATAGAGGATACATTACAAAATTCAAGATGGGTTTTACTTAAGCATTGTATGTGTCACTTAAATGGGACAAGTCCAATAACACATATAAACTAATTTAGGATTTTAACAAGTTTAATCGCTCGCATGACGCATCCTACCCATACTCAATATCACATGTTCCCCTCTCCCTCTGCCATACTACAGCTACAAGGTTTTCTTACTCTCCATCTTGAAAACAAAGTCTCTTCCATATTTTCCATGTTATGCATATACACGTTCACAACTAGTTGAAAACAAAATCTCTTCCATATCTTCCATGTTATGCATATACACATTCACAACTAGATATATATGTACATATATATATCATATATGGGTGTGTCAACCGGTAGGAGATGGCCCGAAGGATGGAACCTTGGGCCACCTATGTTGCAACCCGGGTTCTATCATGATGTAACCATCAGCAATTTAACTCCCAGCTACTCATCTCGCGGATTGGGTAGTCTAGAGGACGGCAGGGGCACCCCCTTTTGTTACTCTTTTTTTCATATGTTTTTTCCCTTGCAACATGGGGGTTTTCATTCATCCTGACCCCGTACCAGGAATAACCAGGGAAATTGTAACTTGCAACATCCATAGCCTCCTATACACGTCATCCTCCATCAGAAAAGCGAAAAAGGGATAGACCCCCGACAAAACCCATCTATCAATGATTTGTATATGTCCAAAAAATCAAAAATAAGGGACCTTCCACCTATTCAACATGATCATGCCTTTCACCCTCCTAGGGAGACAAGGATCCCTGATCACTATCACTCCCCTATCATACCTTCTCCAGTCACCAAGAGATCTAGCAACAACTTAGCTTCTTTGGAGGCGTGTATCCCCTAAATAGCTTGATTTTCCATCTGGACCTTGATCTCTTAAAGAAGGGGTCCAGACGCCAACCGTTTGGTGCACCAACCCACACTGTATCCACTGAAGGTGGATTATCCATCTCGATAATATCATCCTCTTGTTCTCATTGTCACAAAATTGTTAAAGCAACAATCAAAGCTCGGGCTCCAGCATCCTCATCACCACTAGCTCAGATCCATGCCCTGAAGGCATACTTGTCAAGGCGCTCGCCTAGGCGCTCGCCTAGGCAGCCGCCTAAGCGGCAAGGCGCCCTAGGGCTGCGCCTAGGCGAGGACGCTTTGTTTATAATGCTACAGTGACCTTGTTTTGTGGGTCTGGTTGTATATTCACTTATTTTAATGTTTGATATGGCTACACCAATGTTCAAAATTAATAGTGTTGCCTATTTTATGTGCCAAATATCACTTTTAATTGGATCTAATACTCTTTTTTGAGTTTGACCAGATCTAATACTCTTTTTTTGTTTGACTGGATCTAATACTCATAGTACACATTTGCTTTTTCTTAGGTTGCACCTTCAATTCAGATTGTACTAAGTAGCTATGCTATGAAGGATAGTGATTACATTGCTTAATACTTGTAGCTATGCATGACAATAAATATATATTTATTTGTTGATCACTCTCTTACATTCTTTACAATAATTCTTTTCGTGTTCTTGACATTATTGTCAATGATAATTTATTAGAAATGTAATTGGTTATTTTTTCATACAATAAAATATATATATATGGGGAGATCGACTATAAATATGTAGATAACTACATACATAACTATACAATGTGTATATGAGTGAGGAAAAACCATGACACATGTATATATACATAAAATATATACATAAATTATTTTTTTTAAAGGTCGCCTAAGCGACGCCTAGGCGCGCCTTGGCGCAAGGCGTCCAGCCCCAATGCCGTGTTGCCTTAACAAGTATGCCTGAAGGCGAACTCCGTCCTCCCTTCACTATTTCTAACGATACCCACGCACCACCACGCCTGCCACCCACCACATCCACGTCTTTCCAAGTGGGTAGGTTCATCTTCCTGCTCTGGAAGTCAGGGGATTGCCCGACAACAAGCACCAACTGACGAAGCAGTAGCTTGGGCTCCGCCACCTCAACCTGCAAGGTGTGAAAGAGGAACCCTCCATCCTCGAACTTCTTGAATGTCTAGTCTTTGATCTTCGCATTAATGATTTGAGAACCTCCCTCCATAGTCTTTCCTCCGAAGTAATACTTGTTGTCATAGAGACAGCGGCACTGCTCTCTCCATACCATCCAGAGGATGAGCCCTAGAAATAACCACGAGAGCCATCCTCGCATCTCCTAGGTCTTGGCTTCAAACCAAACCCCAGCAAGTCACCCCTTGATAGACTATACTGATAGATTGTTGTAGGCTAGGAAGCCAATGTCGAAGCAAATGACCAATTATGATGGCCCACAGACCCATCGCCAGATCACTCTCCGGCAATAAATGGACCGAGTCTTCAGATTTATGATCATCGCAACAGCAACATCTAGATACCAAGATGTCTTACATCTTCTAATGTTGTCGTATGTGGGAAGGGCTCGACGTAGCAACATCTAGACACAGGAAATTTCGTCTAATTTTTTCGATGTCGATGGCTGGCACTGTATCAAAAAGCGGCCTAGGAGGCCGCTTAAGCGGCCAAGATCCTCAGCCGCTCAATTTAGCCCCTAAGCGCCCATTAAGTGTTTTGAACAAAAGCGCCCGCTTCACCCGCTTTTTGCCCGCTTCACCCGCTTTTTTCCCACTTTTTTGGAAAAAAATTGTAAGCATCTAACATTAATTAATTACATGGTCCAAGTAGTGTTGACTATAATATATGAAACTTGTATACATTTGAATGTTCTATGATATACCTAGTCCTAGTTTTGAATGCATACTTTGTGTGTAAGCTGTAATAAATAGAGTATTGTTGTAATGTATCTAAGTAAATATCATATTACTCTATTATACTTCGAATGCATGATTATTTTTATTGATTTCCTTGCTTCTTACAGTAATTAATGATTGGCACTACTAGTTAGTATTAC
Organism: Alisma plantago-aquatica; assembly: GCA_963693085.1. Lineage (NCBI taxonomy): Eukaryota > Viridiplantae > Streptophyta > Magnoliopsida > Alismatales > Alismataceae > Alisma > Alisma plantago-aquatica. The sequence continues at coordinate 831,475,452 of OY856409.1, forward strand.
TTTAGTGATTACTTTAAATCAATAATTCATAGTTTGTTATTCACAATTACTGATATGCTTGCTGATTTTAGTGATTGGAAATATTGATTAGTAGTAAACTATTGATTAATACTTAGTTAATTACTGATTTTGCTGAATAGATACGTATAGAACTTCCTGAGAAATATATTTTTTATATACACATACATGTAATTTTGTATAAAAGTATATAAAATTTAGGCACCCACTCTTTCAAAAATCGTCCGCGTACCGCTTAATCGGTTACAAGGTGATGTTTGCACGCTTCCCGCTTTCTAATACATTGATGGTTGGCGATGTCGAATCCACGCAAACATCCTCATTCCACAATATCCTCGATATTTCGTCAAAATTGTCGAAATTTCCCCATATGTCGACAAAGTTGGCCTAGTTCCATTCAAAACTTCACGATGTCCTCAACATTAGTCGAACTCGTCGAAGTTGGCGACATTCTTCTGATCAATGTTTTAAATAGCATTTCAGGCGCCCACCTGAGTGGCCAAGAGGGTCATCCGCCCCATTAAGGCCTTGAGCGGGCTATCAGGCGCAAGCCCATTAAGCGTCTGCCTAAGGCCCGCTTAGCCCGCCTGAATCCCTTCTTTGAGTGCTCGCTTTTGTCCGCCTAATTTTTGGGCGTTGCATTTTTGTACTTGTGCTTTCTCTTTTCATTTTTTGTAGTCAAATGTTGTTATTGCTACTTCCTACAAACTATGTATGTACTACTGCACCTATATTACATCTTCATGTAAGTAGTGTTGCACCTACATTACATATTGATGTATGTATTGTTGTTGTACTACGTACTAAACTACTAATTATATACTAACATATTGTACTCATATTTATGCTACTTATACATTCATACGTTTGTTTCCCTTGTATTGTTGTGTACAACTAATGTACTGTTTATGTAGGTGTATTTTGTGATATAATATGTACCATTGCATAATGTACATATCATGTACTTCTTTACTACTATAAAATGTATATTCTGTCATTCTATACTATGTATTATGTACCATTAAAGTATAATGTATATATCATGTACTGTCCCTACTACTATATCCATGTACTATGTATGTAGTATGTACCACTAATGTATATATTTCATGTACTGACAACTTCTGTATATGATTAATTTAGTATATTACTGTATGAGTATGTTATAATTAAGTTATTAGGGTATTTTACACTTACCACATGGTTTATACATGTATAAAAGTTCCTAACTGATAATTATTTATATGCAAATGTGTGTAATCTTGTATAAAATATATAGGTAATTAGGCACCCACTTTTTCAAAAGCGTCGTTCAAGCACCGGCCACAAGGTTCCGTTCGCTCACCTCCCGTTCCCCACTTTCTAAAACATTACTTCTAATGCTCTGTGAAGTATGTTGTGTGAGGGGGGAAAGTGTTGGGAGTTTGAGGTAAGGCAATTTTGATGTTATTTTTTATTATTCTAAGTTGATATCAATGGATTGACCCCCTCTATGCTAGATCTATCATAGATTTACACCAATTTTTATGTAGTTTGTTTATTTGCATAAACTTTATATATGGAAGAACTCTGTAGTTCGGAGACGACCGTATGTAATCGTGTATTTTTGTACATATGTAAACCTATATGGATGACTATATGTAAACATATATTGTGTTTTTTAGCTAGATTTGATGAAATCTATCAATTTTTTAATCACAAAATGACTTTTTTTAGCTTTATTTTAAGAAGTTGCGTCGAAGTTTAGTTGTAAAAATCCTCGAAGTTTCCTCGACATTTCCACAAACTTCCATGCTCCACATATGACCTTGGAGGAAGAAACCTATTAGCTTTTTCCAGTGTTACTATTTGGGTTTATTCATATATCAAAATCAATTAAATTCCTTTTGATAAAATATAAAAATTAGGAGAAGACAAAACAAATTTCTCAGACCTAGGGTCTTAGATCAATGGTTATTAGTGGTTCTTAACCCCAAGTCAAGGTGAAACTATTGTAGTGTCAGATAACTGTCATTCAAAAAAGAGCAACATTATTTATGACATGATGAAGGTGAGCCCATTCTAACAAACAAGTTTGTGGAAACCTATTATCTTCGAGTCATGCCATGAGCATCCAACGAAACAAAATCTAGTGACCCTAAATTTGAACTGTTGACCAAGTTATGGGCCCTAGTCGGTAACATGGATAATGAAGCAACTCTCTCACATGTGACCTTGAGTAAAGGAGCTCTTTCAAACCTGATAGGCACGGCTTCCCTCTTTGTGCCCTAGTGACTAATTGTGAGTGGCAACTTCACTAGCTTCCCATCAAGAATGTCATCAAGGACCACCGTTACCCCCACTAAGTATCAGCAACCTCTTTCCCACACTTTCTTCTCTGACACATGACCTTCCTCCATGCCTCCCTCTTCCTCCTTGGTCCGCTAGACATTCATCCATCCTCCTTGCATACAATTGGTATTGGGAAGCTAACACTTCCGCTGCAACTGTGTACTAGAGACACCATGTTGTTGATTGTTGTGATACATTGCAGTACTAGAGAGACCGTGCTGCTGATTGGAGTTGTGATACATGTTGGTAAAGTATGCCCAGAGAGCCAATCATGTGATGATTGACATGGCATATACCTTAAAAGGATTTGATTAATACTCATAAAGGCAAGCTTCCGATTCATTTTGTTTCATTCAGTTATGAGATAATGAGGAAACATTATGAACGTCTAAAGAATGACAATACTCAATGATGTATGTCTTCAAGTATTAGCCTTAGAGGATGAGATCATACGAATGTTAAGAGTGTGTACATTCTTGTTATGTCCCTAGTCAATTGTTATTGTGGAAGGTAGATAGACACCAGTAACACACAAGACTAGAGTGCGGGTTGATGACAGAATCTCATTGGTCATGATATGGCAATATCAAACCAAGCACACTAATACATGTTAGAGAACAGTGTATCGGACAGACCCACCTTGAGAGTGACACATAAAAACATTTAATGGTTGTCATAGTCATCTCTCATAGTGAAGGTGGTGATTGTGATTCTTAGACCTGAAATAATTGCACTTGTCACATATCGTTCGGTATACTTTGACATCATCAAACGTAATCCTAAAATAAGGATTGCCATAACAATGATGATTGGGTAGTTGTGATACATGGGAACTGGCTGTGAGTGATGTAGATGGGATTTGTCCCTCCTAGAGTATGATATTCTGGCCACTAGATAAGCGAGAATGAGAAACGCATGCGTATACACATGTGAATCAATATATGATATTGAGGTAACATATATCTCAGATAGTCTGCCTTCGGTTCAAGGAACATGGATTGAACGTTGAGAGGATGACGATTCCATGCCTCGAGTTCATTCCGGATATCAGAGATAAAGAAATTATACAATCACTGCAACACCTTACACAGATTGTAGGTTGAAGTTGCTCTCCAACTTTCCATTCACCTGGGCATCATTGATGTGCGACTAGGCACCACTCTCTGCTTGTGATGTCATAAGTCAGTTACAGACATTCACTGCCAACGTGATATGGGACCTATAGGGTCACACACAAAGGAACTCATCTAGAAGAGGAATTTATCTTGAATGATGATTGGATTGATTACTAAAGCATTTAGGTATTCAATTCACGCAACAGATCAACAGGTTGGCTGACAAAACTGCCAAACGACCATCTCAAGTGTTTGAGATGGCCGTTTGGGCAGCCAGACGAGCGTCTCAAGTGTTGAGACAGCCGTTTGGGTTGACAAGCTAATCAAAGATCGAATTGGCTAAGTTATGTGCATATTGAGGCATGAACTGACCGATTCATTCTGATGAACTGATCGGCTCAACCCAGGTTCACCAGACGACTATCTAGGTAAGCGAGACGGGCGTCTCGCATGGGTGAGACAGCTCGGTTGGGCCGAACAAAGGTTTTGGATGTTTCTAGAACTTGTTTCGATTGCACATCACTTATGGTGTAAGGAATTAATATGTGATATTAATTGGAATCAAAATTGTCAAATTCGTGTGCGATTAGGAAACTGTCAAATAGCCGTTTGGCAGTGCGAGACGACCGTCTCGTGTGACCAGACGACCGTTTGGGTCACCAAACGGTCGTTTCGTGGTTCACAGGTTGCAAAAATTCAAGATCTTCCGATCCCTTCCACTCCCGCACAATCCCGTACAGACTGGGAACCCTGGCCCTAACCCTGCCTAAATAGAGGGGTGTTGGGGGCTTCCCAGAACACAACACAGACAACTGAAAATCAATTCCTCTGACAACGTTGTCCTCTTTGGTTATGGTAACCGAGAGAGCCCAAGCAAGTCCTACCCGACAAGGGAGGGATAGCTACGGAAGAGAACAATCGAGGATCCTTGTTGTAGGAGAGCAAGTTGGTGACTAGTACACCAACGGGAGGGACAACTCCTTCCTGTCTGTTCTAGTTGAACGACATGAGTTCTAGTTGGTCCGTGTGAGCTACTCTAGAGGCAGGAGTCCTTTAGCTGCTGCTAAGAGAACAAAGTCAGCCTGCAGTTCGTGGCTAGACCACAGGAGTCGCTGCAGAAACTGTTTGTTCATTGTTTGTGGTGAAGGCCAGGAGTTGCACAGCCACCGTCCAAGAACAACTAGTTGACAGTTGCATTGAAGCGAGTTTTGTTGCTAGACTTGCTCCAGGACCAGGTAAAACTCATCAAATCATCATTCCTATTTCATAGTAGTTGACACGATCTTGTTGTTATGGAAATACGGATAGATAAAAAATTTATTGTTGCTACTATACTATGTGCCCGTATTTCCCAACAATACCGACACCGTTAGGCCAATCGGAGCTGCTTGAAAGAATTGGTGATGCTACTTCTATTTGAATAATTTATGTTGTTGTAAGACATGAGTATGCAATGTTGCTACTTGCCTACTAGTTTTTGTTTGAAAATGCGACTAGATGACAGAAGTCTTGGGACATGAGAGCCTCATGGGTGAGGCAAATGACTCTGACCAGTATGTAGGAACAAACATGTGTTGGTTAGATAACTTAGATTCTCATCACTCGCCCATATTATTGGTTGTCAAGTGTTAATAGAGAAATTATACTGTGAATTCATATTTTGCATGACATTATTCAACCATACAATAGATCGCCCATGTCTTGGGATAGACAAAAGACCATATCAAGGCATGCCCTTAGACTTTGGTGTATGAGTTGTATCTTCACAAACTAAACACAATTCTAGAATTTTGGCTACTTAATTCAAAGTGGTCTTGCGTGTTTCTGAAAATCCAAATATTAAGTTCGATTTGAGTGCTAATTGGTTATGTTGTTCAAAATACTATCAAAACATGCAAAATTTGGCAGGAAAAAAATTGTACCGATGGTCATCGGAAATCAAGATGCCCTAACCATCAATTGAAGAAGGTGTGACTTAGTTTATTAGTGACACTATTGACAGTGATATCGGAAATTTGTACTGATAACTGTCGGATATCAAGATGCACTAACTATTGGCTGAAAAAGGCATGACTTAGTTCATTAATGACAAAATTGACAATGATATCAAAAATTCCTAATCCAAACAGTTCTATTTCCTTCTCACAGATGTAGGAAACCCTCCCCCCACATCCAATATGGCATTGTTTCATAAGTATATCTACACTAGTAGACGGATCTAGTAGAACTTCATGAATTTTATCTTTCATTTTGGTGCCCAAGCGCCAGGGATGCATATGTTGAAATTCTCTAAAATATTGTCCCAGGCCTATTGAAACGGCGTCGAAAATGGATGTTTCCTTAAATAGTTGGTTAATCTACCTGAGTGGCTAGACTGACATCGAAATTTTAGTTGAAATTCAACAATGGCTTGCATCGATCTTGCGTGTCAAACACAAAATAGTGTGTCAAATACAATATATATAGATTATATATAATTATATGTATCATGTCATGATTACTTAACTGGGTCAACCTGGTCGACCCAGCGGTTGAACCAAAGACCAATGACCTAGGATCTTTCCAGGTTAACCTCCATGTCTGTGTGAAAACTTTGGTTATCAGTGGTTCTGTAACCCAAGCCAAGGTGAAACTATATTTTGTGTCAAGTAACTGTCATTCAAAAAAGAGCAACATTTATGACAGGGAGAGTCGATTCTAACAAACAAGTTTCTAAAAACTTATTACCTTCAAGCCATGCTATGTGCATTCAACCAACCAAAATCGAGTGATCTACATAACTATTGACCAAGTGTATGGGACCTAGTTCAACAAACTAAACAAGTCATTGGTAACATGGTATAATGAAGCAGCTACCTCACATGTGACCCTGAGGAAAGGAGCTCTTTCGAGCCTGATAGACACGACACCCCTCTTTGTGCCTTAGTGACTCTCATTGTGAGCGGTCACTTCACTGGCTTCCCTTGAGAATGTAATTAACAACCTCCGCCACCCCCACAATGTATCAGAAACCTCTTTCCCGCACTTTCTTCTTTGACCCATGACCTTCCTCCAAGCCTCCCTCTTCCTCCTTGTCTGCTAGACATTCATCCATCCTCCTTGCACACAGTTGGTGTTTGGAAGCCAACACTTCTACGACCACTACAGTCTAGAGACACCTAGTTGCTCATTGGAGTTGTTATGCCTACATTGATGGGCCAACCAGAGCTTCTTGAAAGAATTGGTAATGCTACTTCTGTTTGATTAATTTCTGTTGTTGTCAGACGCGAGTACACAATGTTGCTACTTGCCTACTAGTGTTTCTGTTTGATATGTTAGAAGTCTTAACACATGGGAGCCTAATGGGTGAGGTAAATGACTCTTATCAGTATCTAGTAATGAAGATATGTTGGTTAGATAACTTAGATTCTCATTGTTCACTCATATTATTGGCTATAAGTGTCAATGGAGAAAATTATATTGTGAATTCATATTTGCACAATCGATGCGTTATTCAATCATACAACTGGTTGCAAGTCCTTGCTACAATCGTGCCCATGGGACCTCCCTACTAAACTATTTCTTGTATTCATAAGTTTCTTGATGGTTTTGTTTGGGAGATAATTATGTTGGTCTATTTCTTGTGTAAGAATTGAGTAGATTGCTAACCCTAAAAAAAAGTGGATAGTCCATGTCATACTTGTCAAGGCACTCGCCTAGGTGTTCCCATAGTCACAAATTCGGTATACGGGATATGCTCAGTTGAGTTAAAAATTTTGGAATTCGACAATCAATGCGGGAAATTCAAGTGAAAATCAGTAATCCATAATTGTTGTATTAATTCAGTGTCCCCAGTTTTCTTTTTTGCGTATAGTTGACTTTTACATGTAGTTGATTAGTGTTGTATTGGATTGGTATTTGATAGTGTACACTGAATCAATTGTGAACTGTGATAGCTTTTTATTTAGTAATGCATCCTTAATCGATCATTGACTAATGTGTGAAATTGTACTATTATTATGTTTCATATATGTATATTTTTTGTTATATTGTATATTAGATTTATTTAGGTATTTATGACGTCACCGTCTGAACCGGTCCGACCACTGGTTGAACCAGTGAACTGAGAACCGGAGGCCTCACCGGTTCGCTCACCGGTTCGGTTTTGAAAACTATGTGTAATACAGGAGAAGAATGTATAAAACACGGAGAAAAAAAATTAAAACATGATTAATTTGTGAATAATACGAGAATAAAACGTAATATTTGGGAATTGGCATTTATTCGGAAGTTTCATACGTCTAGTGAAAAAATCGTGTTTTAACGTGACTTTTTCAAAAAGTCATAGTATATTGTGACTATGTCGCACGCATAGGCAGTCGCCTAGGCGCTGCCGCCTTGCCTATAATGCCACACTGACTTAATTTTGTGGGTTTGGTTGTACATTCACTTATTTTAATGTTTAATGTGGCTATCCTACTGTTCAAAATCAATATTGTTGCTTGTTTTATGTGCCAAATATCACTCTTAATTGGAACTAATACTCTTTTTTGTTTGACCCGGATCTAATACCTTTAATATACATCTTTTGATTTTTCTTATTTTGCACCTTCAATTCAGATTGTATTCAGTAGCTATGCTATGAAGGATAGTGATTACATTGCTTGATACTTGTAGCTATGTATGACAATAAATATATATTACTTGTTAATCACTCTCTTTCATTCTTTACAATAATTCTTTTCTTGTTCTTGACATTATCGTTAATGGTAATATATTAGAAATGTAATGGTTATTTTGTCATACAATAAAATATATATGTGGGGAGATCAACCATAAATATTTATGTAACTATATATATAAAATATAAAATGTGTGTATTGTTTGTGGGAAATGTTCATAAAACTGTGACACATATGTATATATACATAAATTAATTTTTTTAAAGGTGACCTAGGCAACACCTAGTCGCACCTTGATGTCTTGACAAGTATGGTCCATGAAACGGCATCAAAATAGGGTGTTCTCCCAAACAATTGGTTAATATACTTGGGCAGCTTGACTTATGTTTAAATTGTAGTTGAAATAAACAATGGCTTACATAGATCCTGCGTGTCAACGACAGATAATACAAAACATGTGTTATGCTGACTTCACCAGTTGGACCAGTGCTTTTGAGTCAGTGATCTAGGACTGGGTAGCATTATGAGTTAAAGTCCAAGTTTGGTTGAGACTAGTATTCTGATTAAACAAATAACCAAGGCTCCAAGACAAGCCATTGATGTGAAGTATGGTCTACCGAACCCAACTGAGCATGATTGGTGTAAAAGAATTTCCCTTTTTTTATGCAGTAGAAAGGGCATACCTGAGCTCATGGATGGGAACTCAAAATGGTCCGTCACGCCACTGCTCTCGGGTGACAAGCGGCCACTATTAGAAGTAGCGGCATCATTGAAGCCTGAAGAGGTAGTAGTAGTAGGACATGAGCCTGCGGGTCTTGTGAGATCCATCCCGTGAGAGTCTATCTGGTCCTTGGCATCGGATGTGGAGCAAGTCGCAGTTTCGAAGTAGGGAGAAGAATCCAGATCAATCTCGGGGAGCTTGCTGATGGAGTTGAGGCGTGGATCACACAGCATGATCTTCTCGATGTGCTTGCTTAACTGGCAGCCTTGGCATTGTAGGAAGTGTCTCCTGAGGATGAGAAGGGTATAGTCACGTTTTCTAGTGAGAAAGCGAATGCATGTAACAGAAGTAGTGTGGGGAGTAGTACCTGTGTTTACTTGCCTGGCCGGAAGTGAAATCCGAAGTCCCCTGCCACAGTGTGTGTTTCCTCGGCTGGGGGTTGGTTTCTCTGTAGAATAGAGGGAGCCTAGCAAGCTAAGGAGTCAAAAGAGTCAAAACATTAGCCTAAAGAGGACTAAGAAATTGTATGGGAAGACTGAATGGTGAGGAAACGCGGACAGGTGATAATTACCACGATATCCAAGGTAGCTATGTCGTTTTCAGAGTAGGCGGCCTTGAACGCCGTGATATCCGACCACTGGATCTCGATCTTGTTCTTGAGCCCTCCATCGAGGATCTCCCAGACGAGCTTGCGCTTGGCGAAGTAGCATTTGGCTACTAGGTCGCCTTCGTATCTCGAGACACACTGTGGGGGAGAATGAAAATAATTCGCCTCAGGAAGGGAATGTCTAGTTTTATATTTCCATACATGAGAAACAAATAAATATAGAGCAACAATAGTTGGCGTTCTGAGGCTCTTGAATCTGTACCTCCCAATTGCCTATCCTGAGTAGATGAACGGGGAAATTGGAAGCCTTGAGCTTGTCCCCTGCAGCAGCTGCTGTGGCAGCGGAAGCGGAGGTGGAGGCGTGCTTGGAATCCCTCTTCCCGGCTGCCCTTGGCTTGGACGTAGCAGCAGTCTCCTCGGCGAGGCGCATTTGTATGAGCTCCAACAGCGAGGGGCTCTTCCGGAGCCTGAGACCAATAGGACATGGCGGCTCGTCGGTGATCGCTAGTTCTGAGGAAGGGGCTCCTCCTGCAGCGGGGTTAACGACCCACGGCTGGAGTTGCTGCGTAGGGAAACAAAAAGGAGAAGGGAAGAGAGGTAATCAGCAATCAAAACCCCTTAACTGATGGTGACCGGAGGGAGGGGGCGATAAGAAGACAGCAGAAACACGCGGCTGTCAAACCTGCATCAGAGGTGGCGGTGGAGATGGAGACGCCGAGAGCTTTATCCTCTTGTAGACTTCATCCTCCTCCGACGGCGTTGGCGAGCCCCAATCGAGATCGGAGATCTCGAGCTTGACTGCGACATCCTTCTTCCTCCTCTTGCCAGCCTTGTGGAGCTCGGCCAAATCGCCCAGATGGACCATGGCGTACGGCGGTACCAGGACAACCAGCGGACAGGGACGGGACTGGACTGCTGATGGTTAGGTCTGCTTTCGTTGTCTTGTGGAAAAACCCCCAAACCCCGAAAATATCTTATCGCTAGAGAGCTCTAGCTTTCCCTTCTACGGTGGTCAAAGCAAGGGAGACCGAGAAAGGAGGAGTGCACTGCACCGATCACGGCAGGCAGAACCCGTAGACCAGAATGGGGAGAGGCGGCGACAGGGGATGGGAACTGGGAAGAGTAAGAATGAAGAGAGTGAATATGGTGAATGAATGAATGACGCATTCGTTAACGATGAGATGACAACACTACCACCCACCATCCCCTTCCCATACTAACCACAAGCCCCACCACCCACCGAAGCGCTCCGCTTGTCGTCTTGCGCACGTCGGACGACACGGCACGTGGGTTCGCTCTGTTCGGGGTGAGAGTGAAGGAGACGTGTCTGCCGTGGAGGGCCTTGTGGCTGTGAGACGTTACAGACACGTGCTGAGCGAGCGGTTTCTGCGCACGGGGTTTCTGGATTTAGGCTGCGTTTGTTTTGCCTGTGCATGCGTGGCACGGCGATCAATTCTGCTGCGGCATATATAAACTGATGTTTGTTATGGTATGCGGTTAAAATGTTTAAGTAAGATATCGCTCGGATCAGTTTATCTGAAAGTTTTTAGATATCGTGCCGTTTAAAATCTTTGCGTTGGAAAACACGTTTATTTATTGCGGGAGTTTATTTTCCACAGTGATCTTCTAACAAACTCCTCCTCTATACATGCAACGATATTTATGTGAAGAATATAATAGTCTTTATCTAAATAAAAACAGATTATCTACACGTGTATCAAGCAACAAACAACTCACCGTCAGGTTTATTAATCGATGCTTCAAACAACAATTATCTCACACAAAATTAACATATATCATAAATTAATTTATCTATGGCAACTAAACCTAGTTCAACAACGTGCCAAACGCAGCGAGCAGCCAGCCAGTCACTTTAGCCATCCGTATATGTGCAAGCAAAGCAACGGTGATTACGTGAACCTGCACTTGCACTGAACCCTGGATCCGGCTCGGCGCACGGCGGCATTGTGGAGCTCTGACTACGGGTAGGGAGCGAGTCCGTGTACCTTCATTATTTTACCAATATCCGTTTTCTCTCTTTAGGTTTTTGGCCAGCTCTAAAATCATTCTTTTATCTTTGTCTTTGTCTTTGGATTTTCCCCTTCCCTCGTTGACCATCACACTCATTATTTCTTGTCTTACTACATCTGAGTTCTAATTATTCTTAACTAAAACAAAGGCCTTACATAATTATTCTATAAGATTCCAACAATGATTGCGGCCGACTCTTGGCCTAAGGGGAATCGTAGTATCTCTCTTTCCATATACCCAATTAACATGAATACATGAGTCTAAATGGATCACCCTTCGTCATCTTGTACTTAAACAATGCCTTTGGAGAGATCATACCTTTCTTGCCACTTGTTATTGGTAAATATTGTTGATATGTATTGCCATCTCTAGAACTCTCATTATCTCATGTTTCTTCTCAAGTCTATGATTCATGGAGCACAACGTGAGGCACTTCATGTCCATAGCATCATTGGTATTGCTTAAAATAAGATTCTCTTTCAACTCCAGTCGCATTCGGAGCTAGTTCTTCTAGCTAGGCCATAGAGCTTACACTCATGAGTGAGAACAATTCTCAATGAGCAAGTTGTTACCATTCAAGTTTCTTTTTCAATGATTGGTTGCAACGAAAAGTAATAACTTACTTTCGCCATTTTATCCACAATAAAATATCTACACAAGTCAAACAAAATTATCTAATAGGTGTGATGATATTTAGTTAAATCTTCACAACGGGCTAATATATATATATATATATATATATATATATATATATATATATATATATATATATATATATATATTCAATTATGACATGAGTCAACTTTGGTTGATCGCCACCAACTTAACCATTTAACTAGGTAACTTTTACCAATTTCAAGCTCATGGGTAGATGATTTCACAACTCCTTGGCAAGTTAGGAGTCAAACCCAAGAGATAAAGGGGGTACTAGAGATAGGTTAGTTTTGTCTACGTTCCTGATACATAGTCTAGGGTTGAAGGGTTTGATGATTGATTTGTTGATTACACTATTGGTTAACAAGCAAGCAATGAAAGGAGAACAAACAAGATTAAAACCTAAGTTAATCATAGACAATTAATTCTAATGAGCAAGAAATGACATGTTAACCAAGAAAAGGATAAAGTTACACTACGTCAAAATGGTATCAAAGTAACATTTTGAGCCCCAAACAACCCACCTAAGGGGCCTAGCTACTCATTAAACAAGAAAATACAAAAAGAAATGAAGAATAATGAGTAGAGGAGTGAAAAGCATGATGAGCTCAGTGAAGACTCCTCCTTCTCCACCTCCAACCAGTAGCAGGTCGAGCACCTCCCTCCAAGGTAGGTAGATGGCATGAATGTAAGGTGGAAAGTGGCCAAAAACATTAGAATTAGTGTTTTTGGGTGGAAGATTATGAACTGGGGTTGGAATGGAGTGGGAATGGATGGGAGGTGAAATTGGGGAGCTAGGAGTGGACTGCTAGTGGCTAAATTGTGCTACAGCCGCCACCTAGGTATATGTAGGTGGTGGGGAAGCACTAGGTTAAGTGGGGGTAAAATGGGGAAATCAATACAAAAGTTGTGCTAGGTTTGTATGTAGTGTAAGACCCCTGACCTAGCTTAGTGATTGATCTTGCTTGTGTTGCTTAATAAGATACTTAAACCTTAATATGATCATGTGATGCACCTTAATAACACGTGATACGTTTATGCCTTCAGTTTGGTCCAGTTTGGTTGATGTTTGAGCTAGTTATGTTATTTGTGTGCTTGTTTTGGACCAAGTTGTAATTTACCCATGTTGAGGGTTTATCTTGAAATTCATCACATTTTGGATGTGCTGCTTGTGCCTTATCATCATGGGAGAGAGAATGATGCATAGGGGTGCCTTGTTGGACCTTGGTTGATGAAGTGGCATCATGTGTGTTGGTTATAGGGTTTGCATGGATGCATGAGTTGATGGTGGTGTCGACCATGTTGATGATCATTTTTTAGTAGATCTCGATGTGCTTCGTGTCTTTGAGAGTGTGTAGACCGAAATTCTTCTCTTGGTTGAGCTTGTAGTGACCCATGTGCTTTGCTCTTGATCTTGGTCGTTGGGTTTTGCTTGTGTTGATGTTGTAGCGACTGGTTGCTTTGGTTGACATGGGTAGCAGTCGCTACCATGTTGAACCTTGGTTTTGTTTCGATCGAAATTGTTTTGATTGAAAGGGTTTAGTGGACCAAGTGGTCGCTGCATAGCCTTGGTTTTAATGTTCATTCTTGCATGCATATCTAGAGTGCTTGCATGGCCGAGGTTTGAGAGACAAGTGTCATGAGTGGTTCTAGTATCTTGACACCCCATATCTGTGACACATTGTTCGAATAATACGTTATTAACTAAGCGGAAGCGATCCTTAACAGCAGATTACGGAAAATCATTAAAAATTAAAACCTTTTTCAAAGAGATCCACAAAGGACAACTTTTTTGAAAAGAACCAAAGTAATTTGATTTCAATTTTGTTTCGCTAGTACATATCGTGTATCATCTCATCTCAAGGATTACAACATCAACTGTTCTATTAAACTGTATACAGACATCATAAGAACATTGAGGCATCAAGCCAAAATCTCAGATTGATTCATTAAAACCAACTACGGACTCTAAGGACCTGAGAGTACAGAGACGACACATAGGACTCTATTCACACATATACAAAACTTGATAGCCAGTGTCTCCACCTGAGAATTCTCTGCTATTCCTGGTGCTGCTATTGTCCTTCACCTACTGAAGGGTTCCTGCTTCCTCGTCCGCGTCCACCTAAAAATGTGGATCCCACAGGGGTGAGATAATTGTAAATTGCCACAGCGAGAGATATAACTCTCCACCAAAACATTATTATTGCAGTTATTGAATTAACACTGAGCAGAGGAATTATATATTTAACAACAGATAGATCAATGTCTAAATAAATTAGAGCAGTATTCTTATTTCGAGCATTTCAGCTATAACTTGATAAGTCAGCATGATACTTATTTAGTGAGGAATTAAAGTACATGTATAACATTTATCCTTCTAGGATATGCTAAGCAGAGTAACATCAACCTTCTCGGTCAGTACGAGATTATATGGCAGAGACATCATGTATCAAACTACAATTAGCTTGCTAGGGTATATGTAACACCCTGATTTTCATATCACATGAGCGGAAGCATTTTTTTTTGGAGTGTCACAAACATGATAACCATCACAATAAAAGTAAATGAAACACTTTACAAAACTGTAAACCGATTCATACATAGCTTTTTGTCAACATAAAACTACATCATGTTTATACATAAGTTCATAATAAAAAGATGTCAATACTTAAAATCATCTAGGTAGATGGCACCCCACTAGGCAAGCTTGAAAGTCTCTTAGGCCTTTGCTGGTCCCTTTGTTCTTCAATCGCTCCAAACCTGCGGACATCACGTCCCCAGCCATGCATTGAGAAAAACAGTCGTTAGAGTAAGTGGCATGAGTATTATAAAATGCACATTACTGAAGAGCTAACAATGTTACAAAATATTCTTAGACATTATAAAACTGATAGCAAATGTTGATTAAAATCTGAAAACATAATACCTATTGACTTCTTTAACTCTTATCTTTCTACTCTATCTTTTCTGGAGACCTATACCATGGGTCTCATGACCTACACCAAAGTGTCTATGTCATACTTTCCTCTCATCACACTCATGGAGGAGATTACAGTCATACTCTAATCTAAAGTATCTTTTACTTACGATTTGTATCTATTTGTGGCCACCATTATACAATAAGTCCTCCTGAATTGGCGTATCTACACCCTGAATTGGTACCGAAGTACCCTGAAATGGCACTACATGCCCTGAATGACACTGAGGTGTCTCTGAATTGGCATGGCTACGCCCTGAATTGGTGCTGCAACACCTCTGAATTGGAGTAAACACTCATCTGAATTGGAAACAGATGCCTCTGAATCATCCCGGGACTACTAAATGAGGACTTATCATATAATGTCTTATGTAAAGGTTTCAACTTAATTATCTTAAGTCTAAACTTACTTACTTAATTCTTAATCTGAACTGAAGCTGAATACTGATAGCTTTATTGAATATTGAATCTGAACTTATCTTATATTAGAACTGAACATTGATAACTAACTTATCTGAAACTAATTACTGAGTACTGAGCAGGTACTAAATTCTAAATCTGAATCTGAATCTGAATCTGAATCTTTTATTCTTAAGTGATAAACTTAATCTAGAACTGAATGTGAATATAGATCTCAATTACTTCATAAATGAGATTGGGTCTAAAACCCTTATCATGTATCTTTAATCAAAATCTGGCTACTCACACAGTGAGTAGTCTAAGTTTGAATCTAAATCTCTTATTCTTAAGTTCTTGTAACACCCCGATTTTCATATCACATGAGCGAAAGCATTTTTTTTTGGGTATCACAAACATGACTATCATTGCAATGAAAGTAAATGAAACACTTTGCATAACTATAAAACTGATTCATACATAGCTTTTCGTCAACATAAAACTACATCATGTTTATGCATAAGTTCATAATAAAAAGATGTCAATACTCAGGATCATCTAGGTAGATGGCACCCCACTAGGAAAGCTTGAAAACCTGCTACACCTTTTCTTATCCTTAAATCTTCCGCTGCTCCAAACCCTGCGGACATCGCGTCCCCAGCCATGCATTGGGAAAAACAGTCGTTAGAGTAAGTGGCATGAGTATTCTAAAAACGTACATGACTAATAATCTGAAATCGACATTATAAACGACAAATTACTATCAAGCTCTGAGTAAAATCTGAAACATAAAATCTCTTATTTCTTAATCTGAAATTTATATCTTTCTATCTTATCTTTCTCTAGAGACATATACCCTGGTACATGGATCTCATGACCTACGCCAAAGTGTCTAGGGCATACTTATCTTATCTAATACCCTCTCATCATTACTCATGGATGAGAATATGGGCATCTCTAATCTATAGTATCTTTTACTTACGATTTTTATCTGACTGTGGCCACCATTATACAATAAGTCCTCCTGAATTGGCGTATCTACGCCCTGAATTGGTACCGAAGTACCCTGAAATGGCACTACATGCCCTGAATGACACCAAGGTGTCTCTAAATTGGCGTGACTACGCCCTGAATTGGTGCCGCAACACCTCTGAATTGGAGTAACACTCCTCTGCATTGGCAACAGATGCCTCTGAATCGTCCCGGGACTACTGAATGAGGACTTATCATATAATGTCTTATGTGAAGGTTTCGACTTATTTATCTTAAGTCTAAACTTACTTAATTCTTAATCTGAACTGAAGCTGAATACTGATAGCTTTACTGAATACTGAATCTGAACTTATCTTATATTAAAATTGAACACTGAAAACTGAACTTATCTGAAACTGATTACTGAGTACTGAGCATGTACTGAATTCTAAATCTGAATTTAAATCTGAATCTTTTATTCTTAAGTGATAAACTGAATCTACAACTGAATGTGAATATGAATCTCAATTGCTTCATAATTGAGATTTGGTCTAAAACCCTTATCATGTATCTTTTATTCAAAATCTGGCTACTCACACGGTGAGTAGTCTAAGTCTGAATCTAAATCTCTTATTCTTGAGTTCTAAACTGAATCCATTATTGGATTTAATCATGTATCTCATTATCTAGGTAAACTTTATTCTAAAACTCTGATTTGGTAAGATTACTTCATTATACCAATTATATCACACCTGAGTCTAATGTCTTATGAGACAAGATCTAAAATGAGTATAGAAATACTAAATATACAAAAGTAACTTAAGTAAAGTGTATAGCTAAAGTATGATATCTGATTCTTGGTAAGATAACTCATTCTCTATTAAAACCTCATCAAAATCTGATCTTAATGGACTTAAGTCTTAAAATCATAAACCATATAATAGAAACCTTAGAAAATCTTAACTTGCATCTTAATCATACTCAATTTAATCTCATTAAGTCTGATCTCAATACATTTGTATGAACTTAAATCTTAAACCTTAAGGTAGCAATCATATAGATTCTCATCGTGCAACTCAATCATGACTTAATATCTCATAATTTGATAATATCATCACGAACTCATGTTACAATATCTTTAATGCCACTAGTACATTTATCCTAGAAATTGGGCCATGGTCTACCATGTGCGACACCCATATTCTCACATAATACCTAACTTTTAAACATCAATCTTATTAAGGAATCTATATCACTTCTTAATTTCTTAGATCGCTACATATATGAGAAACCTTGATGACATGTTCCTATTTGAAATCTCAATACATGGTTACATCTATATTTAAGAGATATGATAGAACTATATTTTGTTATCCTTCTTATGAACGTAACTTCATGATCTAGAATCATTCCATGACACATCACTACTTAAGGTATTGAGCATATGAATTTCTACAATCATAAGCACATAAAATCATTCTTACATATTTAACTTAGAGTGTAGGACATGAATGTCTTGCTTAAGAAGCATGTAAATGTACTTGGTTTGATAAACATAAATACTCATGGGCATGAACCACTTACCTCTTGTGCTGATGATGTCCTTAACTTAGTCTTGATTTCTTGTTCCAAATCTTAATCACCTGGATATAATCAAAGTTTTATAAGTCCAAGTACATGTTCCCTCTTTCTATTTCTAAATCTCAAAACCCCATCCTCCTAATTATATATACCAACTTAGGGTTCTTATTTAGACTAAACATAACTTTAATCTGAAATCACCATAAAATATTGGTGTTGAAATAAAATAAGCTCTTATTATGTAGTTACTATAATATTTATACTCAACATAAATCGTCTTATGCACTAATATGAACATATACTTCATATAATGAGAATACTTACCAAACATAGTCACATATTAGAAAACTTACTGACTTGGTTAGGAAATCAAAATATAATACCATCATGCTGATAATATTAGACCTAATCAGCCATACATATACCACTTATTGTCAAGATAATCATCTATTACCCTCACATAATGGTCACTCTGGCCCAAATCTTAATACAAATATGATAACACAAGAAAATCCATCAAATCTCTAGAAGAGTAATCACACAATGTAGTAAGATCATGTATAAAATATTAGGTCATTTAAAAAAATCATATCATGGTTGAAATACCCAAAATACCCTTATTAGGGTTTACATCAAAAACCTCAATAAAACTTCATATCAGAGAGATCAGGCTTTGAAACCATGTTAAGAATATCATAATACACATCCAGTAAAATTTGTATGAATTTCTAAAGGCGTTTATTATTTTTAATTGACAAAACATCAAAATCATATAGTTTTGGCTACCCAACATATAATAAATAATAAACATCCAACTCATATTCTAGAAATATTTTTAGAATGTAGTACATTCGAAGAGCTTTCCATGGATATCTTATTTGTCCCAAACCGAGATTTGTAGCTCAAGATATGAATTTTAGAATCTTATCTAACCTTAGCCAATCTCGACCGTCAAGATTTGATCTGGCGGCTGGGAGGAATAAGCGTTGGGCAGTCTTCTTCTTCCCCCGATCAAAAAGGGGTTTCTCCCCTGTTTTTCTCCGAGAACAGAGCAGCAACCTGATGGCTTTGGCGGCCGGTGACTAGGCCATCCTCGCGTGAGGTAAGCCTTCCTCGGCCGCAGATTGCCTTGCCTGGATGGACGGCGCCGTAGATGACAGCGGAGGGGGCGCGATCGAAGCTCCAAGAAGGAAGAACTCATGGCTGCCGCCTACAGACAACCTATCTATTTCCCCCCTCGATCTCCTTATCTACCTCACCGATTTGCGTTAAACCCTAGATCTATGCGTGCGAGAGCCTACCCTAGAGATCTGTGATGTTTTTATAACCTCTGATCTGAAGATGGTTGTGCGGATTCCTCCCTTCAAAGAGGGTCGGCTCGGACCCTGTAAACAGGGGTCGCGGCCTCCAGTCCATGTGGATTGGGCCGCCCCCCCCCTTTTTATTTTCTTCTTCTTTTGCATAAAAGTCCACATTTAAGAAATAATTATTATGTCCACACACTAATTCCATTTGAGTCCAAACTTTGGAATTGAGATGGTATTTCCATTATCTTTCTTTGAGTACGAGATTAGGTCAAAACTAAATAGACAGACACTCCACGTCTACTTTTTAAGTAAAAACTAGATAAATACTAAATTAATTACCTAGGTCTCTAGATAATTTAAATCATTCAAAATTTTACTGATAATCTTACATTTTAATTATACATCTATGAAAAATATCTTGAGCATTTATCATGACCATGAAATACTAAATCCCCAAATTTGCACTCCAAGGACCCATATGTAAGCTATGGTTGGCCCAAATGGGCTAAAATTGGACTCTAGGGCACATGGCGCATTTCATGGTCTTACAAAGGGTCCATGAGCTTAATTGTATTCCAAATCATGAAGATAAGTCTTAAATCAATATAATTTCTCAACTGAAGCTCATGTATGACTAGCATGAGATCAATATCTCTTTAGTTACATAACATGAAGACCTAAGCTAGGTCTAAGGCTCAAGCCATGAACTGGACTCATCATATTATATATTTGTCACCTTATTGTTCATTGGAATAATTCAATTATATTTATATACAACCGACTACAATCATACACATTTAAGTCATTATGTGTGTATTGGTTGATGAGATGGCTTGTATTACACATTTTGTGAACTTAATTACGTACATATCTATGATTATGTTCATTACATCCCTTGGCATGCCTTTACGAGCAAACCCCACATTAAAGGTTTACTTTATCTATGAAATTGAGGATGTTACAATTCTACCCACCTTAAAATAAATTTCGTCCTCGATATTTCTCTAGGCTACTACCCACCTTAGGGTTCTGCTTACCTCTTCATTTATTGTAAGTCACACTTATGTTCAAACTTTTACATGAAAAGAGATATGTAATGTATTTCACTAATTGATTATGTGAGCATTATTTGTTACCTTGGTCTACTTCTCAACTTATACTTAGGGTCTATGAAACTAAACTTGGCTCTATACTTTGGGAATCTACCTCAACCTTCTCATGAATTTCTAACATTAGGCATAGTTGACCATCTAATCTTAGGTTCTTTAGGTAACTCCTACATTTCTAGATATGTGGTGATCAGGCACATACCCAGAGATGTGGGATCCTGAGATGTTATCTCTCACTCACCCACTGATACATGTATCCCATACCACATGGACCAGTAATAAATGAGAGATGCATAAAAGGTCTACTGCTTTAAGACATCCCTCTTCAATCCTCAATTGGCTGGCCATAACCATTGAGAATGAAGAGGTTATCTCATTAGCTAGGTGTAGGTTGCTACTTTAGATCTAAACTAGGTTGACTTCTACCTCTAAGATATTTATCTATTCTAAGGTTAAGACCCGTAATCTTTCTAGGTTATGGTATTCATCTTATGGAATCTATCCCTAAACCCTAATCTTACCTCTTCACTCCAGGGTGACTATGAGAATCATGTTTGCCTAGTGGCCATTTACCAAATTGCTCTGATACCATATTGTAACACCCCGATTTTCATATCACATGAGCGGAAGCATTTTTTTTAGGGTATCACAAACATGACTATCATTGCAATGAAAGTAAATGAAACACTTTGCATAACTATAAAACTGATTCATACATAGCTTTTTATCAACATAAAACTACATCATGTGTATGCATAAGTTCATAATAAAAAGATGTCAATACTCAAGATCATCTAGGTAGATGGCACCCCACTAGGCAAGCTTGAAAACCTGCTACACCTTTTCTTATTCCTTAAATCTTCCGCTGCTCCAAACCCTGCGGACATCGCGTCCCCAGCCATGCATTGGGAAAAACAGTCGTTAGAGTAAGTGGCATGAGTATTCTAAAAATGTACATGACTAATAATCTGAAATCGACATTATAAACGACAAATTACTATCAAGCTCTGAGTAAAATCTGAAACATAAAATCTCTTATTTCTTAATCTGAAATTTATATCTTTCTATCTTATGTTTCTCTAGAGACATGTACCCTGGTACATGGATCTCATGACCTACGCCAAATTGCCTAGGTCTTACTTATATTATCTAATACCCTCTCATCATTACTCATGGATGAGAATATGGGCATCTCTAATCTATAGTATCTTTTACTTACGATTTTTATCTGACTGTGGCCACCATTATACAATAAGTCCTCCTGAATTGGCATATCAACGCCCTGAATTGGTACCGAAGTACCCTGAAATGGCACTACATGCCCTGAATGACACCAAGGTGTCTCTGAATTGGCGTGACTACGCCCTGAATTGGTGCCGCAACACCTCTGAATTGGAGTAACACTCCTCTGAATTGGCAACAGATGCCTCTGAATCGTCCCGGGACTACTGAATGAGGACTTATCATATAATGTCTTATGTGAAGGTTTCGACTTATTTATCTTAAGTCTAAACTTACTTAATTCTTAATCTGAACTGAAGTTGAATACTGATAGCTTTACTGAATACTGAATCTGAACTTATCTTATATTAAAATTGAACACTGAAAACTGAACTTATCTGAAACTGATTACTGAGTACTGAGCATGTACTGAATTCTAAATCTGAATTTAAATCTGAATCTTTTATTCTTAAGTGATAAACTGAATCTACAACTGAATGTGAATATGAATCTCAATTACTTCATAATTGAGATTTGGTCTAAAACCCTTATCATGTATCTTTTATTCAAAATCTGGCTACTCACACGGTGAGTAGTCTAAGTCTGAATCTAAATCTCTTATTCTTGAGTTCTAAACTGAACCCATTATTGGATTTAATCATGTATCTCATTATCTAGGTAAACTTTATTCTAAAACTCTGATTTGGTAAGATTACTTCATTATACCAATTATATCACACCTGAGTCTAATGTCTTATGAGACAAGATCTAAAATGAGTATAGAAATACTAAATATACAAAAGTAAATTAAGTAAAGTGTATAGCTAAAGTATGATATCTGATTCTTGGTAAGATAACTCATTCTCTATTAAAACCTCATCAAAATCTGATCTTAATGGACTTAAGTCTTAAAATCATAAACCATATAATAGAAACCTTAGAAAATCTTAACTTGCATCTTAATCATACTCAATTTAATCTCATTAAGTCTGATCTCAATACATTTGTATGAACTTAAATCTTAAACCTTAAGGTAGCAATCATATAGATTCTCATCGTGCAACTCAATCATGACTTAATATCTCATAATTTGATAATATCATCACAAACTCATCTTACAATATCTTTAATGCCACTAGTACATTTATCCTAGAAATTGGGCCATGGTCTACCATGTGCGACACCCATATTCTCACATAATACTTAACTTTTAAACATCAACCTTATTAAGGAATCTATATCACTTCTTAATTTCTTAGATCGCTACATATATGAGAAACCTTGATGACATGTTCCTATTTGAAATCTCAATACATGGTTACATCTATATTTAAGAGATATGATAGAACTATATTTTTTTATCCTTCTTATGAATGTAACTTCATGATCTAGAATCATTCCATGACACATCACTACTTAAGGTATTGAGCATATGAATTTCTACAATCATAAGCACATAAAATCATTCTTACATATTTAACTTAGAGTGTAGGACATGAATGTCTTACTTAATAAGCATGTAAATGTACTTGGTTTGATAAACATAAATAATCATGGGCATGAACCACTTACCTCTTGTGCTGATGATGTCCTTAACTTAGTCTTGATTTCTTGTTCCAAATCTTAATCACCTGGATATAATCAAAGTTTTATAAGTCCAAGTACATGTTCCCTCTTTCTATTTCTAAATCTCAAAACCCCATCCTCCTAATTATATATACCAACTTAGGGTTCTTATTTAGACTAAACATAACTTTAATCTGAAATCACCATAAAATATTGGTGTTGAAATAAAATAAACTCTTATTATGTAGTTACTATAATATTTATACTCAACATAAATCGTCTTATGCACTAATATGAACATATACTTCATATAATGAGAACACTTACCAAACATAGTCACATATTAGAAAACTTACTGACTTGGTTAGGAAATCAAAATATAATACCATCATGCTAATAATATTAGACCTAATCAGCAATACATATACCACTTATTGTCAAGATAATCATATATTACCCTCACATAATGGTCACTCAGGCCCAAATCTTAATACAAATATGATAACATAAGAAAATCCATCAAATCTCTAGAAGAGTAATCACACAATGTAGTAAGATCATGTATAAAATATTAGGTCATTTAAAAAAAATCATATCATGGTTGAAATACCCAAAATACCCTTATTAGGGTTTACATCAAAAAACTCAATAAAACTTCATATCAGAGAGATCAGGCTTTGAAACCATGTTCAGAATATCATAATACACATCCAGTAAAATTTGTATGAATTTCTAAAGGCGTTTACTATTTTTAATTGACAAAACATCAAAATCATATAGTTTTGGATACCCAACATATAATAAATAATAAACATCCAAATCATATTCTGGAAATATTTTTATAATGTAGTACATTCGAAGAGCTTTCCATGGATATCTTATTTGTCCCAAACTGAGATTTCTAGCTCAAGATATGAATTTTAGAATCTTATCTAACCTTAGCCAATCTCGACCGTCAAGATTTGATCTGGCGGCTGGGAGGAATAAGCGCTGGGCAGTCTTCTTCTTCCCCCGATCAAAAAGGGGGTTTCTCCCCTATTTTTCTCCGAGAACAGAGCAGCAACCTGATGGCTTTGGCGGCCGGTGACTAGGCCATCCTCGTGCGAGGTAAGCCTTCCTCGACCGCTGATTGCCTTGCCTGGATGGACGACGCCGTAGATGACAGCGGAGGGGGCGCGATCGAAGCTCCAAGAAGGAAGAACTCATGGTCTCCGCCTACAGACAACCTATCTATTTCCCCCCTCGATCTCCTTATCTACCTCACCGATTTGCGTTAAACCCTAGATCTAGGCGTGCGAGAGCCTACCCTAGAGATCTGTGATGTTTTTATAACCTCTGATCCGAAGATGGTTGTGCGGATTCCTCCCTTCAAAGAGGGTCAGCTCGGACCCTGTAAATAGGGGTCGCGGCCTCCAGTCCATGCGGACTGGGTCGCCCCCCCCTTTTTATTTTCTTCTTCTTTTGCATAAAAGTCCACATTTAAGAAATAATTATTATGTCCACACACTAATTCCATTTGAGTCCAAACTTTGGAATTGAGATGGTATTTCCATTATCTTTCTTTGAGTACGAGATTAGGTCAAAACTAAATAGACAGACACTCCACATCTACTTTTTAAGTAAAAACTAGATAAATACTAAATTAATTACCTAGGTCTCTAGATAATTTAAATCATTCAAAATTTTACTGATAATCTTACATTTTAATTATACATCTATGAAAAATATCTTGAGCATTTATCATGACCATGAAATACTAAATCCCCAAATTTGCACTCCAAGGACCCATATGTAAGCTATGGTTGGCCCAAATGGGCTAAAATTGGACTCTAGGGCACATGGCGCATTCCATGGTCTTACAAAGGGTCCATGAGCTTAATTGTATTCCAAATCATGAAGATAAGTCTTAAATCAATATAATTTCTCAACTGAAGCTCATGTATGACTGGCATGAGATCAATATCTCTTTAGTTACATAACATGAAGACCTAAGCTAGGTCTAAGGCTCAAGCCAGGAACTGGACTCATCATATTATATATTTGTCACCTTATTGTTCATTGGAATAATTCATTTATATTTATATACAACCGACTACAATCATACACATTTAAGTCATTATGTGTGTATTGGTTGATGAGATGGCTTGTATTACACATTTTGTGAACTTAATTACGTACATATCTATGATTATGTTCATTACATCCCTTGGCATGCCTTTACGAGCAAACCCCACATTAAAGGTTTACTTTATCTATGAAATTGAGGATGTTACAGTTCTAAACTGAATTCATTGCTGGATTTGAACATGTATCTCATTATCTGGGTAAACTTTATTCTAAAACTCTTATTTGGTAAGATTACTTCATTATACCAATTATATCATAAATAAATCTAATGTATTATGAGAAAGGATCGGAACTAAATATGGATATAAAAAGTATATGAGAGTTCTCAAGTATCAAATATCTATAAGAATGTTATTTCTGACAAGGTGATTCAATTTCTATAAAATCTCATTATGTCTGATCTCAATACACTCGTATAACTTAAATATTAAATCTTAAAGTAGAAATCATATAAAGTCTCATCCTACAATCTTAATCATGACTTAATGTCTCATAATTTGATAATATCATCATAAACTCATGTTACAACATATTCAGATCCCAATAGTACCTTTATCTTGAAAAATTGGGCCATGGTCTACCATGTACATCACTCATATTCTCACATGATATTTAACTTCTTAAACACTAATCTTGCTAAGGAATCCATTTCACTGCTTAATTCTTATATCACTACATATATAAGAAACCTTGATGACATGTTCCTACTTGAATTCTTATCAAACCATTATATCTATTAATGAGCGGAATCTTAACAATATGTTCTACTTGAAATCTCAATACCTGATTACATATATGTATATATAAGGGACACTACTAACATATTTATACTTAAAATCCTAATACATGGTTATATCACATAACCATGGGAGGGCGGCACTCTTATTTTTGTTTCATATCTCGTAGTCCTGAGTATCCATATGGAATATCTTTAAGGAATATGATAGAAATATATAGTCTTATCCTTCTTATGAACTTAACTCGTGATCTAGAATCATTCTGTGAATCATCACTACTTAAGGTATCGAGTATATGAAATTCTACAATCATCAGGACATAAAATCTTTCTTACATATTTAACGTAGAATGTAGGGCATGAAGGTCTTATCTAAGAAGCATGTAAATGTACTTGGTTTGATAAACATAAATACTCATGGGCATGAACCACTTACCTCTTGTACAGATGGCATCGATAAGGAAGTCTCGACTCCAAGTTTCATAACTTTAATAACCTGGATATCATCATAGGTTTATCAGTCTAAGCCTATATTCCCTCTTTCTATTTCTAAATCTCAAAACCCCATCTTCCTCACTATATATACCAACTTAGGGTTCTTATTTAGACTAAACATAACTTTAATCTAAAATCACCATAAAATCTTAGCGTTGAAATAAAATAAAACTCATACTATATAATTAGTATTATCTTTATTCTCAAATAAGACATAAATCATCTTATGCACTAATATGAACATATACTTCATATAATGTGAATGATTCTAAAAATAGTCACATATTGTAAACTTACTGACTCAATCAGGAAACTAAAGCAGAATACCATCACATTACTAATATCAGACCTAATTAGGCATACATATATCACTTATTGTGTCAGGAAAAATCATTTATTATTCCTTCATAATGGCTACCCATCTAAAACTAACTGCTAATATAATAGCACAAGAAACTCCATCAAAACTCCAGAATAGTATTCATATAACGTAGGTATGATCATGTATTAAAATATCAGGTCATTTAAAAATCATATCATGGGTGAAATACCCAAAATACCCTTATTAGGGTTTACATTAAAAACCTCATTAAAACTTCATATATGAAAGATCAGGATCTGAATTAATGTTAAACATATCAAAATACGCATTCAGTAAATTTTGTATGAATTTCTAAAGGCGTTTACTATTTTTAATTGGCAAAACATCAAAATCATATAGTTTTGTCTACCCAGAATATAATAAATAGAAGACATCAATATCATACTCTGGAACTATTTTTATAGGATAGTACACTCGAAGAACTTTCCATAGGTACCTTGTTTGTCCCAAACCGATATTTGTAGCTCAAGATATGAATTTTCAAAGAACAACTTTATCAAAACGATGCTAACCGTTCAAGATTGATCCGACGGCTGAGAGGAATAAGCGCCGATCTGGGCAGTCTTCTTCTTCACCCGATAAAAAAAAGGGGTTTCTCCCCTATTTCTTCCGTAAGAATAGGGCACTGCGCCCAACGATCCTCACTATGACTCCCATGGTCTTGGCTGGTGAACAAAAACGGGCAGAGGTTGCCCTGGCCACCGACGCCTCTCCTCTTCATCTCTGTCCATGCTTCATTGGCTCGATGGCTGCCAAATGATGCTCCAACTGTACCCTAGAGCCACCGCCATCGTGCTCCCCTTCTACCTTCTTTGTTCTTCCGTCTTGCTCTCTACCCCTCTCGATTCACGTCGAAGCCCTAGTATAGGATGCGGCCGACCCTTGTTCACAAAGATCAAAGGGCTTTATACCCACAAAACCTAGATTTGGGTAGATAGACCTCATCTTCTCAGACCTCTGTTTGCGGTCTGTTCTGCCTGAGCACCTGCTCTGGGTCTGCGCTGGGCTGGAGTCTCGGCCGCTCAGCCCCCTTTTTTATTTTTTTCTTTTCTTTTCTATTTTAGATAAAAGTCCAGTTTACACAATTAATTATACAGGCCACATAAAGACTCCTTTTAAGCCCAAATTTTGGGGTAAACACCACATTGTCATTATCTTTATGTGAGAAAGACATTAAGTCAAACTAATCAGGATAGATGCCCTAAATTTATCTTTTAGATAAATATTGGTTAATTACTTTTTTAATTACCTTGGTCATTGGTTAAATCATAATTATCTGAAATTTCACCCACTATTGTATATTCTAATTACTCATCTAATAAAAATATTGTGAACATTTATTATGAGCACTATATGTTCTATTCCCAAATTTTGTACCTCAAGGACCTATTTGTAAGCTATGATTGGCCCAAATGGGCTAAAATTGGATTCTAGGGCACATGGCGCATTCCATAGTCTTACAAAGGGTCCGTGAGCTTAATTATATTCCAAATCATGAAGATAAGTCTTAAATCAATATAATTTCTCAACTGAAGCTCATGTATGACTAGCATGAGATCAATATCTCTTTAGTTACATAACATGAAGACCTAAGCTAGGTCTAAGTCTCAAGCCATGAACTGGACTCATCATATTATATCTTCATCACAATATTGTTCATAGGAATAATTCATTTATATTCATATAAATCCTATTACTAACTTTACATATTTAATCGATTATATGTGCATCATCTTTTCTGGGCTCATTTATATATTAAACCATGGTTAGGTTTATTTGGTCCCTTAGCAGACTCTTATCAGGAGAATCACATTAAGGTTTGAATTTACTCTGAAATTGGGATGTTATAGTATATTGACATCTTCGCTATAGAGATATAGTCGTAACATATACTCACTTCAGGCTTAGATCACACAGCTAATGCCTGGTATTGTATTGTAGAGTCATGGCATGTAGCCAAACTCTTTTAATGAAGTATTGGGATCTTAATCCCTCATCTCATCAGGTACATTTTTATTTCTTAACAAGTTCATCATCTTGATTATAGAATATGGGTATTCAGACTCTCAATTCATCATAGAATACTTGTTACCACTTATCAGGTAACTTAATACCTTCAGGTCATTTGAGCAAGGAAATTATGATTCTTGTTACACAAACATTCCACATAGTTCACAAAGCTCATATCACCTCTTGTTACCCCTTAATAGGCAAAAAGGCATATTATGGCTTATGAAGCCCATAAAAAATTTCAATAATTAAAACATCATATGGCACACAGGGCTCATTAATTTCAGGTTACCTCTTACTAAGCAACAAAGCATATGAAGGCTTATAAGGCCTATAAAACATTTTCAATATTCAGAGCATCATAGCTCATACCTGGCTATGCTCATCATCTCAACATACCTGCATGATTAGTGCTCATGATAACAATTATATCCATTATATATAAATATCATGCAATACAAGGGTTTTCTTATTACATTCATAACTCATCACTCTGTATTTGAGCTTCACATAGGATCACTCTGTGTTAGGATTTCACATAGCATCACCATGTATTAGGGTTTATTATATCCTATTACCCAATCTAGGGTTTACTGTAGCATTACATAACATTACCCTGGATTAGGGTTTTGTATCACATTCATCACCCTATATTAGGGATTTACACATCATTACCCTGAATTAGGGTTTCTTACAACAATTCCCCAAATTAGGGTTTACTATTCATCCCAATTAGTGTTTACAATAAAATACCCTGAATTAGGGTTTCTCATGTCATTATCCTATATTAGGGTCACATCATTCCCCTATATTAGGGTTTCACTCGGTATTGCCCTAAATTAAGGTTTAAGTTCATCAGTCAACTCAATTAGGGTTTTATGATCTCTTTATCAAGGAGCATACCCTAATAATATATCCCATTCATTTTGAATGTGTTGGGCTTGATTTATACATGATTATTATACATGTATGAATTTCTCTTTCTCATCTTCTCTAGGATGTTCTCTACTCCAATCTTAATCAAATTGAGTCTATTCTTTATTCAAATACATGTAATTAGGGTTATCATAATGTATTGGACTATTGCATTAATATGCATCAAAGGTTAACCCCACTAAGGGTACCAATCACTCTAGTACCTTAAAGGTACAACCATTGTAATCATCATTGATTTTCATCATAAATAATCAAGTAGTTGATTGACCTTCAATCACCTTAGACATCCAAACGGTTTTGATTAATTAAATCCCAAATAGTCTTGGTCACTTAGACCCCAAACGATCTTGACCAATTAGACTCCAAACGGTCTTACTAAAGTAACCTCCAAACGATCTAAGACCGTTTAGACCTCCAAATGGTCTTGATTACATTGGCCATCCAATCGGTTTGAAACCATTTAGCCAAATCAAGTTGAAACCGATTGGACATATAAAACCGTTTAGACAAAACATTTTGAAACCGAATGAACTTGAGTCTCCAAACAGTTTGAGACTGTTTGATCCCAAACAGTCTTGAGACTGTTTGGACTCAAATGTTCTTAAGACCGTTTGGTCCAAGCCCTCTCAAAACCGAATGGACCAAAAAGATATCCATCAACTAAATCGATTTCAGGGTTTCACCTATTGAATCCACCTATCAATTGAAATATTGAATTAACCTCAATTGAACCATTAAATCACCCTTCAATTGAACCATCAATTAGGGTTTCAAATTTAAGAAACCGTCAATTAGGGTTTTAACCTAATTGAATTAGGGTTTAAAATTGAGATACCTTCAATTGTTGACATTGTAGGACTAATTCTATTGAAATCATTGAATCACCACTTAGCCATGTCATGACCTGACCTCAAATGGTCTTGAGGTCATTTGGTTAATCTCCAAACGTTCTTGAGACCATTTGACTAGTCCCATCATTGAAATTTGTGAAATTCAATTAGGGTTTGCATCATAGAATCGATCATCAATTAAGCTATTGATTGTATTTCAATTTGATATCACTGGATCTTCAACCATCTAATCATACTTTATCATAGAATTCCAAATGGTCTTGTTTGACCTCCAAACGGTCTTGAGACCGTTTGGGTTAGTCAACCCAAAAAAATTAAATCAATCAATTGAGAATTTCAGCACTCAACTCGATTAGGGTTTGATACTTGATGGGCCTTTAACTGATGAACCATTTGAAAACAATCAATTGGATTTAATGGGTCATCAACCATCAATATCAACATATGAACTCCAAACGGTCAACTGTGGTCAACTATTCCAAATGGTTTTGAAACCGTTTGGTTTCAAACGGTTTGATGAAACTGTTTGGCTAACTTTATTGAAACTGATTGGACTCAAATTTTGAAACCGTTTGCAATAGATATTTGTGGAGGTGTGTGATTATGATGATGTCATTATCATCAAGCTTCAACCCCTCGAATTCTACTGCCATATCCATGGTAATTTCATCAATTAATCAAAGAAATTTCAAGGAGAACAATTGAACATATTGAATTGAGGAATTGAATTCAATAACAATGAATAAGGGTTCAAGTTATATAACCCGCCTTTAATTGAGCTTCAAAGCTTCAACCTCCACACCTTTAATGGTGAAAGCAACACCTTACACTATCCCAAGCTCATCCTTAAGCTTTGAGTGAAAAGGAATGGCTAGAATTGAAGATGGAATGGAGATAAGAAGAAATCATGCATTGATTTTCGATTTCCACCATGGAATCAAGGTGAAAAGAGGTCATGGAGCTTACCAACAGGTTGGGGGTCTTTCTCCTGATCCTATAAAGCTCCTTTGGTCATTTTTCAAGCAAAGAGTGGAAGTGTTTTCGAAAAAGCCTCTCAATTGAGTTGTAAAAGGTGTTTTTATAAGAAATTCAATGAGAGAGAAAATATTTTATAAAATCCTTTTAATTCCAAAATTTGTGACACCCCTCCCCCATAAATTCCTTTCATGCAAATACATCTTCCCCTCCTTCGAATTCCTATTCATTATCCATGAATTAAGGAAAAGCAAATTAAGCACCTTAAATCATATAATACTAATATCCCATTTTTAGTGGATATTACTTTTGATTTAACTAATGTGAGTGGGTTCTCCACTCACTTAGATATTTCTATGCCTTTGCAAGGCACATGCTCGTCCAACCTTATCTAATTTCAACCATTACCATTTTGGTTGAAGGACACTTCGATTAACATATTTATTTTTTTGCATTAATTTGAAGTAAAGTTCCAATTATGCTTAAATCTTGATTATTTTAATATCAAGATTCTCTTTCTTCCAAAATGATTCAAATGAGGTTCCCCTATGATTTTATTGCCTCTACATGATTCCAAGAATAATTAGGGACCCTCTAGAAGTGATATTTTGCATATTGAACCCTAGATTTTGGGTAATTTGCACATTACACCAAAACTAGGTTTTAATGCACAAACATTGCTCAACATGCTCTTTCTTGTTATTCAGGCCCCTACAAGCCATACCTCTGCATCATTCTCATTCCTATGATGCTTCAATACTAGAGGAACATTTCACCATGTAACATTTGCAATTTAACCCCTCAACTTGGGTAATTTGCACTTTAGCCCAAAATAAGTAAAACATTATTTCAACATTATTCAAAAAGGACTAAAATTGAAATATAAGTTCCTCTTGAGCCTTAATTACTTTTCAAAAGATAAGAGAAAGCATATAATAAAATTTATTAAGCAAAACATCTAGGTTTAAGCATAACCCAGGTCAGGGATGTTACAATATCCCTTTACCTCTCTCCTACCTTTGGGTATTTATACCCCTTCTTTCACATGCAAGTAACCCTTTTATCTCTCTTCTTTCTCTCTTCTTACTTGAGGTCGACCATTGTGCTTGGTGATGCTAGTGGAGGTGTTTGAGCTTGAAGAAGAAGGTTGAACCTGTGCATGTGGTGATCTAGGGTTTGATCATCTCCATTATGGTGATCCTTGATCTAAGTAAGTGGTCTATCTTTCTTGATCGTGTTTTTCTTGAACCCTACCCTCTCTTCTTCTTCTCTCAGCCATACTATGGTTCTCCATGGTGGATTTCTTGAGGAACTTCTCTCCAACATAGGTCAAATCCATGGTTCTCCATGGTAGTACCTGAGTGAGACAAAGATCTCCTCTTTCCCCTTTCTTTTTAGGCCTAGGGTTTGTACCCTATTCTCTTTGGGTTTTCTTTGACCTTGGTTTGCTCTTATTCTCTTGAGGTGATCTTGTTTGGATTTGGAGTTCATACAAGCTTGGTGTTTCTTCTCTCTCTTGGAGCTTCTTGGTTTTTCAAGTTGATCTTCGCCTCAAGGTGGGTTATATAACTTTCCCCTCTTATATTGTTTCACTTGATCTTGCATGCATGTTATCTTATCTCTAAAACGTGATTATAGGATGCTTAATGATGTTTCCTTGATTTAGATTTATGATTATGTAGTAATTTTGTATAGATTAGCTCGTTCACCTAAATCCTAATTCATGTACCCAAAACCTAGTAGATGATGGAATTTATGGTTCTTACATGCACCTATAATGTTGGTTTTATCACTATGTTTCTAGTTTGGCTATCATATGGAAGATGGAGGTTTTGGTCCTTGTTTACATGCATTTTATATTTGATTTTCCCTCTAAAACCATGATTTTCCATGTTGATATTTGTGATGCTTGTTTTAGGGTTTTGATGATCATCATCTTCATGGAGTTATACCTTGGTGACACTTTGGTTTCCCTAATGTTATACTTCTATTTTGATCTTCGGTTCCTCATGTTTCAAGTGGTACTATAATCCATAGTGGGCATGTGGTTCAGTTTGATTGGTCACAATAATCCTAACCCTAACCACCTTGGTCGTTATGTTGGTGATGTGTTTTGGTCACCATGTGTTGTGTTGTTGCGATCGTTATGTTTGATGTTGGTGATGGTCGAATGGATGAGTGTTGGTTGCTACATTTGTGATGCTATGCATGTGTTGCGATCACTACCTTTGACAATCCTTGAGGTTGCTACATTTTTGCAACACCTGTAGTGGTCGCAACATTGTGGTTGTGTGAAGGTCACTACCTTGGTCCATTAGTGGCCACTATGGGGGTTTGTTCGCAACAAACCCTAACCTTAATTAGGGTCGTATCTACATTTGTTTGAGTTTTTGGTTGCTATGTGGGTTGGTCGCTACAGATGACCTAACCCTAGTTGATTCTAGGGAAGTCAATGCCTAGTAGTCGCTAGAGGAGTTGCACCTTGTATGGCCGATACATGTTATTGTTTGAATGCTTGGTTGGTCATGGGGATGTTTGGTCTATGTGTTCCAAGTACGTGGCAATGGTGTACTATAGGGTATGATGCTAAGTGTTGTTTGAGAAACCCTAACCCTGATTATGAGTCCATGATGTAACACTTATCTTGATCGAAGTAATTAGCATGTAATGATGTATTCTCTCTCCTATTTGTGTAACCCTAATGTTACAGGTTGAAATGAACATCATAGCTTATGGTTGCTATGGTATCTATGATGTAACATAGGGTAATGAATATGAGCCTTTATGAGGCATGATGAGATAATGATGTTATGCAGGAACTATGTGATTGGGTCGTATGACCTAGCAGAGGCTTTGTGCCTAGTTTGAGGTGATATCCTCTAGTGATGTGATGAGGGATGGTTATCCCATGGTGATATGATAATGGTGATGGCCTAGTATAAGGAAGTGATACAATATCATGTGATGATGTGATCAACTTTATGCTTAATATGTTTATACCTTCTGACGTTGTACTCCACCCCTATCTTTGTAGAATTTGTCTATGGCTTGTACGTTGTAACTTGATTGATGTACTAAAAGACCCCAATTTCTAATAATTAATCAAGTGGAACCCTAATCATGTAGGTTGCCCTGAGCCATAGATCTATCTTCATTGTCAGTATTTGCTAGATAGTGAAATGAGTAATTCCTAAGGGAAACTCAAAGCACATATTGTTGAATATGCAGGGGTGCAAGTTGAGCATCGATATATCCTTGCATCCACAATCACATGGTTTTGAGGATGGCTGAGGTCATGCCTCGATAGGAGATCGGTCGAGACTGTATTTCAGATGGTATGTTTATAGGGATGGTTGCGATCATACCATGGTAGGAGAACAATTGTGGTTGTATCTCACTAGTATTGTGCCTATATACCGAGGCAGACTAGGTTGATTTGTAGTTTGACTCTATAGGGAGATCATAGGAGTTCAGCTCTCCTAGATCTTGTATGGCACTGATTTCGAATTAGCAGTGGTCGGTCAGAGTATGAGTGGTATACATCATCTCTACATGGCATAATAAAAGACGTGATACTATTGTGTAGTATATTTACTTGGGGTCAAAACATGATTCACATTGGATGAACCCTTGCCTTATTTCTTATACTCTTTAGTTGATAACAGTTATACATGTTCTTCATATTCCTTCTGAGAATATATGATAACCTTTTGATCAATTGTATCTACTTAAATTGCTTAATATGTAATATTAGTTTTACTTATTAATTTAGTTGAATCTTCTCATAATACTTAACCCATCTTAATCTATCTGTGTTAACAATAGTTGTTGGCAAAGAGTTATATCTCTCGCTGGGACATTGGTCTCACTATGTGGGTTTCTATATCTTTTAGGTGGTCATGCATGACGCAATAGATATCGTGCGGTTGAGGAAGAGCAACAAGGAGATCAGTAGTTGTTGAAGGTTGGATATGTTGCTAGTATTTTGTAGTAGAGTCATATTTGTCATCCATGTACTCTCAGGTCCTTGAAGGTACTTTGTAGATGTTGTACATCAATACGAGATTTTTGGTAGTATGCCATGGTTGTACATGTATGGCTTGTATATATGAATAGGTTATCTTTTGCGATAGGTATGTGGTAAGATGGCCACTATACAGTGATGTATATACCTTTATAGTATGATATGTGATACAAGTGACACAGATTGTGGACTTATATGTAATATGTTTCTGCTTGTGAAAATATAAGTGATCAGTTGTGATTTACCATGGCTTATGGTAATCTAAATGTTTAGTGTTAATTATGCTCTTTATTTTTGAGTAATCTCATTCTTGTGGTGGTGGGTCGTCACATGTAGCACGACTATGGTGGATAGGGGTGAACACACCCGTGGTGGGATGGAACGAGGGAGGTGGATATGGTGAAAAGTTACAATAGAAATTTGGGAAAATGGAAGGTTGGTGGAACAGTTGTGGTGGTCCCCACAGACATGATAAGGCACTAGTAGCACGATCGTGGTGGTCACCACAGTCGTTTTGGCTTGAGGGAGTGTTGGCCGTTCTGAGTGTCGCGCCCATTCTATCTTCTCGGCAACACGGTAGTGATGCGCTGCACGACCGTCCTGGGTCATGTGGGCATGGTCGTACTATGCAACATGGTTGTTATGCTAAACTTAAATCTTCAACCTTGTCTCTATGATTTTGAGTGGACTAGCACGACCATTTTATGGTACCACAGTCATGTTGGTTTCTTCATCAATACTTAGAGCTTGTACTTTGAGTTTCCTTTGACCTCTTTGCTTCAATTGACTCTTGGCCACTATGAGTAGGTTGAGGGAGCTTTTGACTTAATTTTGGGTCTCTCTAAGGGTAGAGAAACCCTAGGATCGTTCTTCTCTCTCTCTTTATTTAATCCAATCATGGTCCAAGTACCTGAAAAACATGCAAATAATGTCTATAAGTGCATTTGGTGATAAAACACATATTTAAGGAAATGACATGTAATCTAACAAGTATAGATGTGATTAAAGTGCAATAAGACACAAGATGAAGCCCTAAAATAGGGTTGCATCACCACCCCATACTTAAAACATACTTGTCCTCAAGTATGCTCCAGCTCAATCTCTCTTTAATTTTTCCACAATTAAGAAATGAAAAATGCAATGCAACAGATGAGTATTGACTAAATGGGTTTAATAATGACTAGGTACATGCATTAGACCTCTCTCCTCTCCTCTTTCATAAACCAATCATGATTAAAGCATTAAGTATGCAAACTTCAAATATAGAGTATAGAATACACAATCAATCCGTATGGTTGTCATATAACTCCAGGTAAGATGTTTCATGGTGGTGAAGATAAAAAATGACTACTTTTCTATTTTACATTCATGCATTCAATCTCATATGTCAATCCATACTAAGTAACCCACGTGTCTTTGAAAAATGTCAAAATGATCTAGGTTTGATGTTTCCTAGCTCAATGGGCATGCAAATGGATGAAAGGGTTGTGTTAAGAGTTTGGAGTGTTATTACATAGGAGCGCTCATCTTTTCCTTATTTAGATGCTTTTATATAGGAGCATATTTTACTTTATTTTTGCATTTTTTTGTCCTTGGTGTAGCTAGGGCATATGGTGGTGAGAATGAAGCAAGGAGATTTAGATATGGCCACCCCAAACTTTTGGAGGTGGCCAAGGATGAATATGTGCACTTTGGGATCCTTTCATTAGGCAAAGAGGTAAGAAGATGATAGAAGAAAAGTGGGTCAAAGCGGGGTTACTAGTATGGATTTCAAAATGAGATCTCATGCGTGAAAGCTATTTCAACAATTTCATCAAATAATGAAACACTAGATGAATGAGCAATATTAAAACCACATTTTATTGTGAGATTCTACAAACCCTAAGATTTCATGGTTACTTCAATCACAATTCAACCAAACAGTTCACAAGCATGAGAGAGGCGATTCACAAGTAAACAGTCAAGACTGAGGCCATTTAGCAATAAACCATGACAATTCATTTGCATTTGTAAAAGGTCATCATTTTCAATTCACAAAACAAAGATTGGGTCAAACATGCTTTCTAGGCAAGACGTTCTAAATTTGGGCAAAATTGGACAAAATGGTGCTAAATTTCCCTCAATCACATCTATGCCTACATTATAGAACATAAATCAAGAAATAAGCAAATCCTAGCTAAAATGCAAAAAAAAATATAATCTACATGAAAGGTAATGCATGGAAATTTTTTGAAAATTACACAAAAAATTGTAAGAAAATTAACCTATATGATATGCATGTATGTAAAGCAAGCACACAAAGTATGGATACACAAGTATGATAGATGGTTATACTGTTTCATCATCTTGAGCAAAAATTTAGAACAAGGAACATAGATGAAAGTAGGTTACCCCACCACCCCAAAATTTTAAACCATGTTATCTTTAGCATGAAATAAAAGTCTAGGATGATAGGGTAGAGGTCATGTAGTCATGGTAGACAAATGCCAAGAGGAGAGAGAGAGAGAGATCTCAAGGTGTCCAGTGAGCAAGACAGAGCCACCATGACCTTTCTATGCAGAATGGTCATTCTGGCTTGCCAACACCACGATCGTGTTGTGTGGAACGACAGTGTTGGTCACCTTCATGTATCTTTTCTACTAATTTGCAATTTTCTCTTCAATTTTGATCTTCTCCTTGGTGATATCATCCATGGATCCTCCTCTTTCCAATGTACTTGTCCTAACATGATTCACAAATAGGGCTAGTTTGGTTGGCTGTAGTGGGGTGTAGTTTAGTGAGTTCGCAATGTAAAAATGTACATCAAACTCACACTTTGTCATCTGACTACACCCTATCAAATAGGTCCATAGCTAAAACCAACAAGTATAAAGTGTGTGTATGTTTTCTTGGAAAAGTACAAAAATAACAAAAAAGTATAAAAAATGAGACATTGAGAAAAAAATTCCCCGAACCTAGGTGGGTTGCCTCCCACTAGCGCTAAGTTTCATGCCTTAGGTCGATCTTCTTGTAGTTCCTTCAATCATTCAACCATTTGGCATCATCATGTGTCCACTCTTGCAATTGATGCATCTCTCATTTGCATTCAACAATCATTCCTTGCCCCATTGATTACAAAATTTATCATCAGGTATTCCATCTGGATCTCATTTTTTCAAGTAATCAGATGGACTCTTCAAGTGACCATGCTCAACATCCTCATCTTGGTCTCGCCAGGCTGGGGTCTTGAACATATTGATCTTTATCTTCATGTCCATGAAAGAGACTATCATTGTGCCACTACGCACATGTATCTCGACATTAGTTATAGATCAGAATGGTCTTCCCAAGATTATGGGAATCTTCCTATCCTCCGGATCCATGTCAAGAACAATGAAATCTATCGAGAACATTGTTGCCCTTTCTTTGTCTATCATCACCAATACATCATCCATTATTCCTCTAGACACTTTGATCGAGCGATCCACCAATTGGAGAGTGTAATGATCCAGTTTCAACTTGCCTAACCTGGCTCCACATAGAAACTACATGGCATAAAATTCACACTAGATCCCAAGTCAAGTATGGGTCGATCTATGTGATGTCCACCTTTGTAGCTATGTATGAGTGGGGTTCATGGGTCTTTCCTCTTCATAGGAAGTGAGTGTTGGATGATAGAGCTACCAGTCAACTTGATTTTCTTAGGCATTCTCCCCA
Source organism: Alisma plantago-aquatica (assembly GCA_963693085.1). NCBI lineage: Eukaryota > Viridiplantae > Streptophyta > Magnoliopsida > Alismatales > Alismataceae > Alisma > Alisma plantago-aquatica. The sequence continues at coordinate 831,514,954 of OY856409.1, forward strand.
TTGACTTCCTCTTCATTGTATACAAGTTCTTGAGAAACTTGGCATAAGATGGAATCTACTTGATAGCATCTAACAATGGAATATTCACCTTCACTTGGCGAAACACCTCTAGAATGTCAACATTGTGCTTCTACCTCCTTTCTACTTCTAGTGGCTTATCCAACTCTTTGGGGAATGGGGGCTCACTTGCTTTTGCAAAATGTCCTTATTGTGGCATGAAATGAGGGACTCAAGGAATCACATGCGGAACTCTAGAACCTGCAAATGGAGTATATGGAAGAACACACAATATCACATGCTCAACATGAGGTGTCACGGTATCATATTTGGCAATTTCAATCACGATATCACCCTTATGATACATTTGCCTGGTCTCATCAACAATTCTTTGACTTGTGGGCTGCTCAAGAGATCTTCCACTCCTTAGAACTATCACATCACTTCCTTTCTCATGGTGGAGAGGGGGGTTTGTTATGGCTGTGGAGGAGGTGGAGGTGACACTAGATATTGGAATCGAGGTGGAGGAGAAAATTGAGGTTGGTAGGTGAAGTGGTGGGAAGGTTGTGGTGATGGAGGGCAAGGAGGTGTATAAGGCTTGGGATGGCCTTGGAAATGATAAATGGGTTGCACTTGCATTGGAGGTGGACTATAGAAAACTTGAGAGGGATGCATTGGTCCACTTGCTTCATTGAAGTTCATTATGGGTTGGGAGGAAAGCTTTGCTTCCACTTGAAGAGAAAGTATTGAAGAGAGATACTCCACCTTTTCCTCAAGCCTCGTCACATTAATTTGCACATCACCAAAGTTTTTTAGCCTAGAGATAACTTCCTCCTCAAACCTTGAGCTACATATTGGACTTTGTTGTTCTAAGTAGCTATAAGGATGGGATGTCTTCTATCCTTCACCAAAGCATTCAACAAAAATGATTGAGTGACAAGGAACACTTATCACTTTGTTCTTCATGAAACTCACAATGTCGCCGAGAATCTTTATCACTCGTGGGCTTGAATCACTATAAGTTGAAGATGTCACACCACAGAGACAATCACCATCATTCATCATGCTAGAAGCTCTGATCCTTGAACTTTCTACCAATTGCTGAAACAAGGGCCATGTTTCCTCAGGTGGCTTAGACATAAAATCTCCTCCACAAGAAGAATCCATTATGGCTTGACCTATGGGAGATAGATTGGAGTAAAAGGATTGAACTAGATACACAAAGGAATCTCATGGTGTGGACACTCTCTCAACATATTATAAAATCTCTCCCAAGTAGCATGGAATCGCTCAATACCCACTTGACTAAAACTCACTCTAGTACGCCACATTTATGTCAACCTTGCAATGGAGTAGAACTTTCTTAAGAAGGCATATTTAATCTCTTCCCAACTAATGACGTCCCTTATTGAATCATACCAATCTTTGGCTTTGTCTTTGAGGGAGAATGAGAACAAGGTCAACCTGATGGCATCATCATTGGTTGTCAGCGTCTTGAAGGTGGAGCATACTTGAAAAAAGGAGTCCAAGTACTTGTAGGGGTTCTCACTCTCTAAGTCGTAGAAGGTGGGCAGGAACCCACGAAGACCTGGAGGGATGGAGAATTGCTCCCCCAACATTTGTTCAACTTTATTAACAATTGGAGATTTATAGTTGCTAGGCATGAAGTACTCTTGAAGTGGCTTCTGAGGTGCATTCTGGCTTTCCATCTTGTCTTACCCGAGTGGCTTGTCACATGCACAAGGCAAAACCAAACAAAATAAAACAAGTTAGAAAACCAATATGTACAAAGAATACACAGAATAATGAGTAAAGAATAGCAATGATGAGGTCAGTAGGAAAAGATCAAAGCAAACTTAACTAACTAGGCCGAGCACCTTTCTCCCCGGCAACAACGCTAGAAAGCTTGATGTGTTTTTGACTTAGGGCCACACAATAACCAATTGAATGATGATTAGATGCAACACTATAGGTTTTTCAAACACACTTCAGATCTTTCAAATTTATAAGACCCTAATAGGCTCCTTCACATAGACTAACACACTTACACGCAAGTGCATGGGGTCGTGTCATAGTATAGGAAAGTAGCAAGTTAGGGGTTGAACCCAAGACAAAAAGGGGGCACTAGAGTTAGTTTAATTTGGCTAGGTTCCTACTGTAGAGTCTAGGGTTGAAGGGTTTAATGTTCAGTTTTTTGATTACACTGATGGTGAACAAGAAAGCAATTAAAGGAGAACGAACAAACTCAAAACCTAAGCTAACCCTAGACAATTAATTCTAATGAGTAAGAAATGACAATGTAAGCAAGTAAAGGAGCAAGTTACACTACAAAAAGCAAGAAGAGGTCTATACTACACTAAGCTAGAAAACTAGGCAAAAGAGAAATTGAAGACCTAAACTAGCAAGAACAAGGAAATGAACTAACTAAGCAAGTAAAGAGATATATAAGCTAACACTAGTTAAGCAAGAAGGAAAGTAGGGCTTTAATGCAAATAAGAGAAGTATGGGCGCACTTGTCAATCGGGTTGGGGTGATATCATGCAAATATTACTCTTCCATTTAGATTACCAAACCAAACAAAAAGCTAGAGGCTAGTGAATTGCCCTAAACTACTAATTGGCAATAGATAAGAGAGGGTATGTATAGGGGAACTAGTCCCTATCACCTCCTACCACCTTACGAGGCTCAATTGGGTTAGGGTTTAGGTGGAATTCAACTATGGTCTAGTCAAGCCTGGGTTTCTAGGATAGGAACTCTTAGGGTAATTAGGGGCCAAGGTAGTAATGTAAGGTGGAAGTGAGGTTTTAGATCCCACATCACCCACATTCTAGCCTTGAGAAGGCTCCAAGCTAATTACACTAAATGTTTATATACTAGCTACTTAGAACTCTCACTTAGGTGTAGGAGAATTGGTTAGCATGTAGGAAGGTCAATAGATATCTAGGGATTCATTAATTGGACTTAGGAGCAATTCACAAAAAGAGCCACATATAAGTACTTTTCCTAGAATCCTAGGCGGTTTCAAGAACAAACCATAAAGAAATTCATGAGGAATGAGATAGAAATATAACATAATCATTAGTAAATGAAATTACAACCTTTACATATCATTCCCCCCTGACATGGTATCAAAGCAACATTTTGAGCCCAAAACAACCCAACTTTGGGGCCTAGCTACTCATAGAACAAGAAAATACAAAAAGAAAGGAAGAAGAATGAGTAGAGGAGTGAAAAGCCATGATGATCTCGGTGAAGACTCCTCCTTGTCCACCTCCTATAATCAACAACTCGTATACCTCCTTCCAAGGTAGGTAGATGGCATGGATATATGGTGGAAAGTGGCCAAAAACCCTAAAATAGGTGTTTTTGGGGTGGAAGATGATGAAATGGAGGTGGAACGGAGTGGGAATGGATGGGAGGAAAAATTGGGGAACTGAGAGTGGAGTACTAGGCTAATTTCATGCTACATATGCCACCTAGGTATATATAGGTGGTGGAAAAGTACTAGGTTAAGTGGGGGTAAAATGGGGAAATCAGTGCAAAAGCTATGCTAGGTCTATATGTAGCATGTTCATGTTGGGCAACGCTGCCGTGGTGGTAGGGGTCAACATGCATGTGATGGGATGGAATGGGCGAGGTGGAAATGGTGAAAAGTTACTAGTAGAAATTTGGGAAAATGGAAGGTTGGTGGCATGGCCATGGTGAGGCACTAGTAGCATGGCCGCGGTGGTCACCACAGTCATTTTGGCTTGAGGGAGATGTGGCCATTTTGAGTGCCACGTCTGTTTTGTCTTCTCGGCAACATGCCCATGCTGCACTTCATGGCCGTTCTGGGTCATCTGAGCATGGTCATGATGTGCAACACGACCATTCTACTAAACTTGAATCTCCAACCTTGTCTCTGTGATTTTGAGTGGACCAACATGGCCATTTTATGGTACCACAATTGTGTTGGTTTCTTCATCAACACTTAGAGCTTGTACTTTGTGTTTCCTTGGACCTCTTTGCTTTAGTTAACCATTGGCCATTAGGGGTAGGTTGAAGGATCTTTTGACTTCACTTTGGGTCTCCCCAAGGGTAGACAAACCCTCAGATTGTTCTTCTCTCTCTCTCTTCCATCCAAGCACGGTCCAAGTACCTAAAAACATGCACATAACATCAGTAAGTACATTTGATGATAAAACACATATCGAGGGAAAAAACATGTAATCTAAAAGGTATAGATGTGATTAAAGTGAAATAAGATACAAGATGAATCCCTAAAATAGGACTGCATCAAATACCCACATACTTATTATCATACCTCCACAAGATAGACAGTGCATCACACTTTGGCATGCCCATATGTAATAAATTGAGGTTTTAATGTGTTTTACACGATGGAAGCCATCATAAACTTATTATTATATTGATGGGATTTTTATAATATTCATATGTATGCAATCACCATTATATATATTTATTTATATGTATCATATACTATAAACAATCACTACATATGATAAAATACGATATGACAACTAGCACAACAACTTAATCCAATAAGTGTTATGAATAAACAAATAACACTAGTACATTTTTACATGTGGTGAACTTTTTCTTAACTTTGTATTTCAAGGGAAATGACAATACAAACCCAAGATGTAGGTTGGCAAAGCGTAAATTTTAGAATTGGTAAGGCATTGTCATTTAGGAAAAAAAATTGTATCTCTTTCATTTTGACTTGAGCTTGGGGGAGAATAGTCAACATAGACAATCTATTAAAATTTAAGTACTTAGGGAAAAAATATGGTAAAACATGTGTCACACCAGTTGACAAGGAATAGATGGCGAATGCCTTTCCTCGAAATAAAATGTACCTAAAAAAGGGATGTGCCTTCAATTATTGTCTAAAAAACTGACAATATAGATGGGTCCCACAAAATTAGTTTACCTCCAAAAAACCTACGGTGTCAGTTCCTTCTGATGGAGCAGACGACACATGGCTCCTGCCAAGTGTCCTACAAAATATTTGTTCCTCCCTAATTTGGTTATGCATGTGGTTTCTTTTTGAAATTGTTGCTACGAGTCTTAGTGAGGGTGGAAGGGATGGGTACATATGTCATTTTTTTCTTATTGGTAAGCCGACGACAAAGATTCAGCTACATCGTTGATTGTGTTATATAAAACTAAAGACATAGGTTGTGTCATCGATTTTTAGCAAAACTGACACTAGAGTCACTAATAGATCCACAAATTTCCCCCCTCTGTTCTATGTATTCCCATATCATGAGACCTAGCTGGTAGCTCTCTTTGGCGATGACGATGATGATGACCTAGTTACTAGCTCTCTCTACCACTTCTAGCAATCATCACTGCCTTTTATACTTCTTGATCCTTTCTCCACTGTTGCTAGATGCTTTTCTCCACCAATTGCCCTCCTCTACATGGCCTCGTGGCTTTCTTCTCCTACTTGTAGATGACACTGTCACCTATAATCCTGCTTGCCAACACTGATGCCACTACCGCCTCTATTTGCCAACACCCCCACCTTTGCTTCTATTGGAGCTACAAGATTGATCTTGGAGATTGGATCCATTTCCATTGTTGCTCGCCATGTCTCCACTCTATATGTATCTTTGTTTGTGTGTACAAATGTAGTTCCTCCTCTCCTAAGCTGCAAGGTATATTTCTCTTTTATAACCTAAATATCATGATGCATGTGAGGAATGATGGGGTTCTAGATACTATGATGCATATAACTATTAAAATTATGATGAATGTTCCTTTATTATTTATGCTAAGTGCATCGTCTATGTTAGAAATTTAATATCCTATAGTTAAATAATCACACCTAGAAATTAATACATTCAAACTAATATGAATTATCTAAATTAACTTGATTTAGATTGAAATTGATATAAATTTACCTAAACCTTAAACCCTAAATGATAAACCATGGAATTTAAGCCCTAATCCCTATATATTTTTTGGCTTAGAAACCCATCCAAGATTTACTCATCAAGAATAAATCTTGGCAGTCCCTAATTTGGGTTTGTATAGAACACTCAATCTCAACTAGGATGTAAGTGTATAATGTGTGTTTAGTTTTCAAGATATTTTGTTAGCACTTCCTCGTTTGTTCTCTAAGAGCATATGTAGGTGGGTATTTTCCAATCGACATCAGTTTTACTTGGAGAACTATGGGGAAATGCTGCCAAAATATTCTTGAAAACTGAATACACATTATACACTTACTAATGAGATTAGGTGCTCAAGAATGAAATAGGTGATAAACATTCATTACTAAATCCTAGACCCTAAACCCTAATCTATAAACCATAATCCCTAGACCCTAATCTCTAAACCTTGACCCAAAACCCTAAAACAACTTAGATTAAATTCAAACATATTTTTTTTTAAATTGATGTAGCTAACACCTGATTTAGTACTCATTTTCCTGTGATCATATAATGAACCAATCATGGATGTCGATTCCAAATTGATGCTCTCCATAATTTATTTCTGGTCTTGTTCAAATAATAAGATTTCTAGAGGAACATAGGAAATGACCTAGAGATAGCTTCAATTGTCCATGTAGGAATTGCAGTAACAATTTGCAAGTCGACGTTGTTGAAAAAAATCAAAAGTCATGTCATGTGCAATGGGATTATACAAAGCTATGCAGAATGACACTGGCATGAAGAGATTCCTATTATGATATCAGTATACATCGATATTGGTACTTGCAGTGAAGAAGAAATTGTTGGGAAATACGGAGACAGAGTACACAATGGAAATAAAATTCTATCCATATTTCCGAACTAGCATATCACATCAACAATGATGTATTAAGAAAAAGCGTGCAAGATATACCTTTTTCTAGAGAAAGTCCAATGAATATCCTGGCATGAAGATGTGCTTCTATCTTAAGAAGCACACAGATGACGGTCGATGGCGTCCTCCTGGTGTAGCACCCATAGATGACGGTTGATATTGTCCTCCTAGCATAGTAGCAAGAGCTTCCATGCCTATATGTAGTCTATGCAGACCACTGGGAACTCCATATGGCACTTCTTGAGTTGGAGGGAAGGAGTTGCTCCTTCGTTTGTCAATGTACTAGCATCTACTTCCTTCTCCCTTGCTATCTCTCCCTTTCACTGGTAAGACAACTTGATCTCACGCTAGTACAACTTTGAGAAGTCAAGTGTGTCTTTTGAGAGTCTTGGCCATTCCCCTTTATATAGGAGTGACTAGGCCATAGTTTCTAAAAACACTAGGGAGAAGAAGGGTCAGATCTCATGGTTGCGCAGCGGCCACACATGGCTAGTTGATCGACTAGACAATCTAGTCAGTTGGCTTGTAGTCAACAACGCAATAACTTTGGTTTGATTGCAATAATTAATGTGTGTCATTTCAGCTAGCATTAATTTATTTGACCCATTCAAACTTGCTAATCTAACCTAGTTGATCGATTGGACATTTCAAACAATCATCCAATTACTTTGATCATCCATTGGAAACTTTAATTAGTCAGTTGATTGAACATTTCAATCGGGCGACTGGCTGGTTCCATCATCCAGAGTCAGAATAGTCCAATCGACGGACTAGAACACTAGTGTGGCAACTAGAAACTCTAGTCACTCGATTAACAACTATTATTATTCATTCTGATACTTAAATTGTAACATCCTCAAAATTTATCTTATTATTAAATTTCAATTTAAAACCCAAGTTTTAATTGGTGCGACATCCCAAATTTCATAGCTAATTTAAATCTTGAATGTGGGTTTTCTTAGTAAAATTTAGCTAAGCGACCAAATAAACCTAACCATGATTTAATATGTAATGAGTTCATTATATGTCACATAGCTCCACAATGCACACATAATGGCCTAATGTGTAGAATTAATAATCATGTGTGTATGAATATGAAAGAATGTTTCACATGGACAACAATGTGACTAATTGATACATTATGGTAATTTGAGACATTAGATCAATTTCTAAGATATTTCAGATATAATTTATATTTAAATGCAATAAAGAAAAAGTTGGAATATTGAGGATTAAATATCCGATGGGGGTAGAATCATCTCTATCAAGTATGCCTAGATTTGATGATATCTCAAAATATATAAGTATATATGATCTCAAACTTGAAATACCCTCCTATTGTAAGGATTTAGGCTTAATTGCAAAATTTGGAAAATAAAGGATCACCCTACAATTTATTAGGGAATATTGAAATTTAAGCAACATTAATTTATTTGATGATTTCTTATGTCCAACTCAAAAACCTAAGGCTATAGTAATCATCTACATGTTAAGATGATTCCATGGTTAAATTTTAGACCAAATTTTGGGACCAATTGGAGATTCTTATCTTGGTCAAACCAATTTAGCAAGATAATGCCAAAAAGACATTTAAATCCTTTTTTTTAGTAAGAGAGAGATGGGCTCTTTTCTGAGCCATCTGATCCTAATCAGGGTTGAACCTGCATGATCCCATTCGTATGGAGGTCTCCTTCAACCTCTGGACTCCCCACAAGCTGAAACATATTATCTTTTCCCCGACTTCCTCGATCTTCAGTAGATATCCTTGAAAATTGAGAGTTCCATTGAATTTAGGAGACTCCTCCGAGCCTTTTAAACCCCAAATGTAACCCTAGATCACCCCTCTAGAAAAGACACCTCCTTGGCAGCTATCTCCTCCCTCCATCGATTTTCTCAGTAGGGTCTTCACACAACTATACTTGTGTTCATCACTTACAACTGATTCAGACAACTTGTTTAGACCGAATGAAAGCCATCTTGGTTTCCAATTGATCCCGATATCATGCTAAGTGACATCACAGATTGGATTTTCCTATAGCAACGATGGCAGGCTTGAATGAGAAGTTCTCATCACCATTGTCAAATTAACTTTCCAGTAAGTTTGCTCCCCCTATCTATTTCTTTTCCTGAGTGTAGGACATAACCTAGTCGGCCCACAAATCCTGACCTCATTGCCGATTATGTATGTGGCCGTCGGGCCACCTCAAGATATGTTTGGTTGTGAAAACTTGTCCGACACCATTGTCAAGTCATCCCGAGGCCAAATCCATGCCTTGTTTGCAGTGGTAGGTTTTGAGATCTCATTTTTTATTTGGGCCTTTTCCCCCTCTATTCCTGGTTACCTCCATGCTATTTTTGGGGTTCAGTCAGTCTTTTACATCCCTGGATGCTCCTCTAACTTCATAACATCACGAAGAGCTTGTTGAGTTCATTAAGGGGACTTTTTAGTAGTGTTTACACCAGTTATCTTCCTTTGTCTAGCCAACCACGATGGCAAGAAGGGAACTCAGTTCTTGGCATCCCACAACATGATCCATGGCTCAATGAGATCACAGAGTGATGGCAGAGGCTACAAGGACCTCCTCCTCCACCCAGATTGTGATTACAACTAGTTTTGGTCAGAGCATCAAGCTCCAAACCAGCTAATTGCGACATGGCTCAATAAAGAAGATGCTTGGCGGGGATTTTACCCCTACACCCATGCTCTCTATTTTCATGTGTCACGATGCCTAGGGCAGTTTGGGGTTTTTGCAATTTATTTCAATAATCAATCAAGCACCATTTTACTAGCCCCATGACAGAGTCACCCCCTGTCATGCATATACTCAGAAAGTAGAATAATGGGCGCATTCATCCTTTGATTTTAAAATTTCTCCAGCCCCTGGAAATCATTTAATGTTTTTATCTCGTCTCTGATTGGTTGAAAGGTAATTTATCTTTGAAAAATAATAGTAATTAAAGTACAACTTTGTTTGGGTCAAACTACATATGAATTTTGCTCAATTTTTTGAGATCTATATGAAGGATAAGGTTTCAATTCCTGTTTTGTTTTTCTTTTCATGAAACATTAGACTTAGTGTAACTGGGGTTTAGCAAACCATGAAACCCTAGAATCTAAGATGAATATTATTATTAATGAATTTTTTGGGTTGAACAGGATAATTAGGGTTTCTTAACCGCAAGAATATGACTAAGGTTCCCTCAACCTAAGAAGGACAATTAAGATCTCCTCTAAGAGAGAGGTAAGTGGGTTCATGCACTCTGAGTATTTAATATGAGTTTTCAATCGTCTATTGTGTATTGAACCATGATGATAAAGTTAAACTATATGCATAGATGTGTACTTAAATTGGAATACTTCTTGCAACAATAATATGATTCTTATGCTTTCAAAATATGTCTTCAAGAATCCATGTCATGATTATGGGAAATCCAAGTAAATTTAATTATGTCAAGTTAATGCTGAATCATATAATAGGTGATTATTTTGAACACATCACATTAATGTTGAGCCTACGGGCCTTATGAGCACCATTGGTGCATGTGTCGTGGACACTATTTTTGGGTTTTAGGGGAGGTAGAGAAGGCAGCGGAAACAAAAAAAAATTCTCCCCAAACCCGGAACAAGGAAACACGTCAATGTCTATATAATAGGAAAGGATGGTTTGTGGAATCATACCTTGTCCTGAGGCTTGCTCGGTGACAATACCCCGCGCCTTGCACGGTCTTCACCTCCGGTCTTGGACGGTGTCTGTGCAGCTCCTGGTCGCACCGGGACTGATGACTCCTCCTCTCACCGGGACTGTCGGGGTTGACAGTTGTCCTCCTGAGCGGCAGAAACCTCCCGCCTCTAAAGTAGTCCACACGGACCACCTGGAACTCCACACTCCTTGTCCTACAAGGAGTTTGAAGGAGTTGCACCCTCCTATTGACGTACTAGTCGCCAACACACTCTCCTGCTACCAGTTGCAACTGCAGTTGTCTTTCCCTTGCTGCACCTCCCTTTTCAGGTAGCACTTGCTCGGGCTCTCTCGGTTACCAAAACCAGAGAGAACGACAACTTTGCAGAGCAACTGGTTGCACTGAGATGTACTTTGAGAAGCCCCCAATACCCCTATATATAGGAGGGTCATGGGACAAGGTTCTCTATCCCGGGCAATGCGGGACTAAAAATAGGAGTAGAAGGGTTCGAGATTTTCCACAAAAGCAACCAACTCGCAACCTGAACCGATCGTTTCACAAGTGAACCGGTCACTTGGGACACCTCAACCGGTCAGTTCACAAGTGAATCGGTCGGTTGGTGGTCCTGTTCGGTTCCCGATTGACTTTCCTTCTTTTGTTTCTAATTAGTATTGAATAACAATCCTATTTCCCAATCAAATTGGGCAATTGAAACGAAAGAAAAATTCTCACCAATCCTATTTTCCCAAGTTTCTCAGTTGCACCAGTTGAATCGATCGTTTCAACACTTGAAGCAATCAGTTCACCCTGATCTTGAGCCGACTGGTTCACCAAGCTCAGCCGACCGGTTCATCATATGAACCGATCGGTTGGGAGTACAGGTTGTGCAGAATCAGTCAATTGCGATTTCAATCAATTCGATACTCCAATCAATGTGTCCAACACCTTGAACATTATGATATTGAGCTATCAATTGACTGAGTGTTTAATTGAACTACTAAACTCCTTTAGTAATCAATCTAAACATTGCTTGTGGACAAAACTCCTCTTACAGGTTAAATCCTATGTGTGTGACCCTGCAGGTCCATTTCACGTTGGCAGTGAAAGTCCATAACATTTATGACTTCACAAGCAAAGAGCGGTGCCTAGTCACACATCAGTGCTACCCAAGTGAAAGTAGAAAGTTGGAGAACAACTTTCAATCCTACAATCCGTGAATGGTGTTACAGTGAATGTATAATTCCTTTGTCACTGATATCTCGAATGAACTCGAGGCATGGAACAGTCATCCTGTCAACGTTCATTCACTTTCTTGATCTCAGAGTAGATTTAACGAGATATGTATGACATCAATATCACATACTGATTCACACATGTGTGCGCACGCCTATATCAATCCTACTCATCAAGTGGCCTTGGATATCAAACTCCCTCAGGAGGGACAAATCCCATATCTATCACTCACCCCTCAAAAACCCCATGTGTCAAAGCCACCCAATCATCACCTTTATAACAACCCATGTTTCAGGACTGCGTTTGATGATGTCAAAGTGTGCCCGACGACATGTGTTAAGTGTAGTGATTTCAGGTCAAAGAATCACACTCACTACCATCACTGTGAGTACTGACTGTGACTACCATGTCATGGTTCCATGTGTCAAACTCACGGTGGGTCTGTCCGGTACACTTGTTCTCTAACAAGTACCTATGTGTTTGGTTTGATATCTCTATATCATGACTAATGAGATTCTGTCATCAACCAACACCACAATCTAGTCTTGTGTGTCATTGCTGTCTATCTACCTTCCACAATGACATCCGACTAGGGACATTACAAGAATGTACAAACTCTTAGCATCTGTATGATCTCATCGTTCAGGTCCTTAACCTGAAAGCATACGTCATTGAGTATTGTCATTCTCTAGACATTCAATATGTTCTATCACTATCTCATATGACTGAAGTAGAAAGAATTGGAAGCTTGCCTTTGATGTTTATCAAATCAATCTTAATGTATCCCACCAATCATCCCATGATTGGCTCTCAGGGCATACACACCAACAGACTCCCACTTGCACTGCGAGCCAATCACCCTTGAATCATATTCATAGTGATCTTCAAACATGTCCCACATGTTACTGTGCTCATGTGCCAACATAGTGAGTTATGGCAACACCTTGCCAAAGTAAGTATTAATTGCATGTCTCACATCTCTTTGTTGTACGTCACACGTATGAGATGGAGTCGCCGTAATATGCGATCTAGTATTCCTTTACTAACTTTTAGCCACATTGCATGATCAAGGATTCCATACTTGTCATCAATGAGCAAAATATAAGTTCATCTCATGAACTTCCAGATCCATATAGTATCCACTGCGTTGTTCTCTAACACATAGATACTTGGCATTTCCTTTCAAACGGCTTTATTGGAACACTTCCAATTATCAACAAACTTTCACTTTTATATATCCTATATATATTTTGCGATTAATTTTGTGTCCTTTCGGAAGTTCACATCAATGTAACTCCTTACATTGAACTCTTCCTTATCTCCATAGAACCAACACTTCTCAAGTACTTATCAAGTTATCATGGTATTCCAGTAACCCTTACTGGAAGTAGACAGACATCCACTCGTCATGTCTCACATACGAGCTATCAGGATGAGCACATCATATTGCCATGTCCTACATACAAGATGATGAATGCATTTTGTTCTTGCCATGTCGATACATGCAAGATAATGGGATGATTACATACACGATAGATCCATATCTATTCTTAGTGTTTCCATTCTTCATAAGAATTGAACACTTGGCCTTGGGATACTAACTCCATGTAACATGGACAAGTTTTCTCCCACTGAATCTGTGCATACTGAACCCTTCAGTACAGATTGCCAATGTATGCTTTCTCCTTACAGGTCAAGAGGTTTTCGAGAACTATCTCTATAGATCTCTATTCCTATCACATAGGAAACATCTCTATCTTCCTTAAAGATAATTTCCACCTTTTGGATTTCCATTCTAGAACATTTCCATTTCACATCAACATGTGGAATGTGAACACGCTCCCACTAAATCACATATCCCTTCTTTATCTTTGACATATCAGTCAAACCCTTTGACCATATCATCAAAGTAAGGATCCAATTCTGAGTTGCTTGTACTCAATCAATCACATTGATTAGTCCATTGTAACTTATAGACTTCATTTGCATTAGTGGATTCATAAACCTTATAGGTTGTGTCACATACACATCCTTGTTTTATTCCTCATAGGAATGCGGTTTTAGTATCCATACGCTAAATGTCTTAGTCATTAAGTTGCAATCAACAAGCATCATCCTTCTCAAAATGTTATCCATGTGTCTTAACACTTAAGACCCATTTGCACTTATGGATTTGATCCAATGAGTGCTACCATCAAGGTCATACCTTATGGTTCAAATGGATGTCATTTAGGATGTAATGGTCATAAACCATAACTTCAAAATTCGGTTCCTCATATTCATCTAGATAGTTGACTCATCACATGAACAACTCATCACATAGATAATTGAGGTGTATCTGTCAAGGATATAAGAACTCACAACTCCTTGTGATTCTTAATGTCCTTTATTAGTGAAGGGTATTCTTTTATTAAGAAGAATTTAGTTATTTGATAATCATTCTCTAACTCCTTAGAGTATGACTCCTTCTTGATTTAGACATCACCATGCCTTAATCACGAGCTCACTATGATACACTATCATAATCACTCATAAGGTTCTCAAACATTTGGTCTAAGTATTTCATTCATTGATCTCATCAAGAATTAACACTTTACCAAATTTTTACTTCATCTATGATATTCTTGAACACTTCAAGATATTCATATTGGTATTTCTCTAAACACCATTTGAAGTATTAGCATTTGTTCCAATAGGTATGTAAATACATCACATGTATTATACCTAATAGGACAATCATTCTCCCACTACCATTAGTGAAGATTGATTAATCATGTCCAAGATATTCATGTCTCTTACTAGTTCTCTAACCAAAAGAGTCTAGATTTATCCATCATATGGAAACTAGAAATGAATTTCTCATGATTGATGCTAATTTGACTGTTTGAGTTATCAATAACTTTAGGTATCATTTTATCTTATGCATACCATGTATCACAAGATAAACAAGGTATTTCCACAAAGATCATATCTTTAAGATTGAAACATCAACTTTATTAATTGCCATCATTGTCATACAATATGCAAAAATAAAGTGTTTCTATCTATTGACAATATATGAAATAGCAGTTCTCAACTCTATTTCGTGCCCTTTAGGCTGAAATAAACTGAAAGGTACTCCCATCTATGGCAGCAACACTTGCTCCAATGATGGGTACTCCTTTCTTGGTCCTTTCACAAAGGCCATCACTTCTTTGTGGATATTGCATATCATATATGACATATCCATATCTTGGTATCATATACCTCAGATAAAGAAGCGGTTCATTTCATGATACCTTAGGTGGAGATCTCCATCCCCTCCTTCATCTTCTTTTGTTCTTCTAGATATAGAGGGCAATTCCCTCATACACCCTTTCCCCATGTGCCTTGAGGTTGAAGACGGCTTGGATTGCTGGCTAGCATCAGAACACTTCTTTGCTTTGCCCTTGTCCTTGCCCTTAAGAATTACCTTTTCTTTGATCACATCAAAGATTATGGTTTGTCTTTCTTCATCTTTGCCTCTACTATCCTCAACATGTCCAACAACTCTGTCAACGCTTGTCAAAGTTGTTCATGTTGTAGCTTATCATGAATTGTATGATTCTCGCAACATTTGCAGTATCATACCAATAACCAACTCTTTGGCTCAGAGGGAATCCATCTTAGTCAGGTTTTTCCATATACTCAATCATATTGAGTGTGTGAATACCTTACTGGATCTCCTTCTGTCATGACATACTAGGACAGTGTCCTTGAGACATCATATGTCTCATGTTGTCTCTGCAACTCATAGTTCAGAGAACACAACATCAAGCACTCCTCATCAATGTCATCCTCGGTATGCTTCCATAAGCATACTTTCAGCCATTGATGTGGTGGGATTGAGTTCATCTGGTCTTGGTATAACTAGGACTTAGAGCTTTCGCTCTTTGAGAACACTTCTCATCATCCTAACCAGTCGTGGAATTATTCCCATTTAATTTGTTGGTCTCAAAGACCGATCGCAAATAAAGTGATTTGTTGATTAACCATTTATTTTAACAAAAGGAAATATATGCAATTTTAGTCCAAAACTCTTTTTGACTTGTTTGATTGATTTGAAAAGTTGACGATAAAATTAGGCCTTTAATTAATTATCGCTCCCACTATTTTAGTTCAAATTGATAGCCCTCACCATCAATTCGGAAGATTGCAGCGTACAACCTTCTAGTGGGCAAGATCCATATTTCATCAAGTCATGAGTCAGCTTTGGCTGATTGCCCACAATCTTGACTATTTAGGTAGGCCATCATGCCAATTGCATCATATGAAACTCTTGATGAATGAACATGCGCAACACCTTGCCATGAACATTCCTTGCCTCTGGGCTTAGACGCTCTAAGAATCACCAGTTAAGTCTAACCCAAAAGCCGACACGGTAAACATGCACCCTACTTTGCCAGAACTTACATGTCTACCCTTCACACTTCCACAAGATAGACGGCGCACCACGCTTTGGCATAACCTACGCTTGGTCGATCGAGTTTTTCATGTGTGTCGCTAATGGAAGGCATATAAGACTTAATATTTTAATGAGGGATTTGGTTTTTATATACATATACATATCCAATCACCACAATACATAGTATGTATCATATACATGCTATATCCCACAAAAACATGCAAAATGATAAAAGCGATGATTATGGCCATCCTAATGTGATTCCTTGATCCAAGAGGAATCACGGTCATCTAGGTCTACATCACATGCAACCTGTATAAGATGATCTTTGTGCTTTGCCTTTCTGGGTTTCATCAATTCATCACATGAATGATCGACTCGCCATCAGACTGGTCGGTTGGGTGCCACCAGCCGATCGGTTAGCTCCTCCAACCGATCGGTTCGCCTGGTCGTCGTGCATCTCATCATGGCCGCCACCCGCTCGTATCGCTCCTCGAACCGGTCATCAACCGATCGGATCACTCCTTGAACCGATCGGTTCACGCCTTGAACCGATCGTCTCAGCTGTCGTCAGGATGTCCTCCGTTCTTTGACATAACATGAAATAAAATCTATCCTAATTTTACATAGCTTAAAAGGGAAACCCCAAGTTACATTCGGGGGGAGCAAAGGTAGGAAAGAATCTCGAATTATTTCGAGTTACATCAGGAATAGGAGAGGGAAGATCGGTGCGCAGACCGAGATGCAAGCAACCACATACAACCATACACAGATAGGGTTTATTGGCCATAACCACGCTATACATCCACCACAAAACTCATTTAAGGGTGACGCGTATTGAGTGCATTAATAATACATATCATATGTGTAATTGGGATTTGTAGATTTAGGATTGGACATGCATAAAGCCAATTTTATTCACATCGTATGCAATAAATAAAGGCGACAAACCAAAATCAATCATATCGATATTCCTAAAATATAGAGCAGTTGACGTGGCTCTGATACCACTGTTGGGTTTTAGGGGAGGCAGAGAAGGCAGCGGAAATAAAAAAATTTCTCCCCAAACCCGGAACAAGGAAACACGTCAACGTCTATATAATAGAAAATGATGGTTTGTGGAATCATACTTTGTCCCGAGGCTTGCTCGACGACAATACCGCGCGCCTTGCGCGGTCTTCACCTCCGATCTTGGACGGTGTTTGTACAGCTCCTGGTCGCACCGGGACTGATGACTCCTCCTCTCACTGGGACTGTCGGGGTTGACAGTTGTCCTCCTGAGCAGCAGAAACCTCCCGCCTCTGAAGTAGTCCACACGGACCACCTAGAACTCCACACTCCTTGTCCCACAAGGTGTTGGAAGGAGTCACACCCTCCTGTTGACGTACTAGTCGCCAACACACTCTCCTGCTACCAGTTGCAACTGTAGTTGTCTTTCCCTTGCTGCGCCTCCCTTTTCAGATAGCACTTGCTCGGGCTCTCTCAGTTACCAAAACCAGAGAGAACGACAACTTTGCAGAGCAACTGGTTGCACTGAGCTGTACTTTGAGAAGCCCCCAATACCCCTATATATAGGAGGGTCATGGGACAGAGTTCTCTATCCCGAGCAATGCGAGACTAAAAGCAGGAGTAGAAGGGTTCGAGATTTTCCACGAAAGCAACCAACTCGCAACCTGAACCGGTCGGTTCACAAGTGAACCGTTTGGTTGGGACACCTCAACCGGTCGGTTCACAAGTGAACCGGTCGGTTGGTGGTCCTGGTCGGTTCCCGATTGACTTTCCTTCTTTTGTTTCTAATTGGTATCGAATACCAATCCTATTTCCCAATCAAATTGGGCAATTGAAATGAAAGGAAAATTCTCACCAATCCTATTTTCTCAAGTTGCTCGGTTGCACCAGTTGAATCGATCGTTTCAACACTTGAAGCAATCGGTTCACCCTGATCTTGAGCCGACCGGTTCACCAAGCTCAGCCGATCGGTTCATCACATGAACCAATCGGTTGGGAGTACAGGTTGTGCAAAATTAGTCAATTGCGATTTCAATCAATCCAATACTCCAATCAATGTGTCCAACACCTTGAACATTATGATATTGAGCTATCAATTGACTGAGTGTTTAATTGAACTACTAAACTCCTTTAGTAATCAATCTAAACATTGCTTGTGGACAAAACTCCTCTTCCAGGTTAAATCCTATGTGTGTGACCCTGCAGGTCCATTTCACGTTGGTAGTGAAAGTCCATAACATTTATGACTTCACAAGAAAAGAGTGGTGCTTAGTCACACATCAGTGCTACCCAAGTGAAAGTAGAAAGTTGGAGAACAACTTTCAATCCTACAATCCGTGAATGGTGTTACAGCGAATGTATAATTCCTTTGTCACTGATATCCCGAATGAACTCGAGGCATGGAACAGTCATCCTGTCAACGTTCATTCACTTTCTTGATCTCAGAGTAGATTGAACGAGATATGTATGACATCAATATCACATACTGATTCACACATGCGTGCACACGCCTATCTCAATCCTACTCATCAAGTGGCCTTGGATATCAAACTCCCTCAGGAGGGACAAATCCCATATCTATCACTCACCCCTCAAAAGCCCCATGTGTCAAATCCACCCAATCATCACCTTTATAACAACCCATGTTTCAGGACTGTGTTTGATGATGTCAAAGTGTTCCCGACAACATGTGTTGAGTGTAGTGATTTTAGGTCAAAGAATCACACTCACCACCATCACTGTGAGTACTGATTGTGACTACCATGTCATGGTTCCATGTGTCAAACTCACGGTGGGTCTGTCCGGTATACTTGTTCTCTAACAAGTACCTATGTGTTTGGTTTGATATCTCTATATCATGACTAATGAGATTCTGTCATCAACCAACACCACAATCTAGTCTTGTGTGTCATTGCTATCTATCTACCTTCCACAATGACATCCGACTAGGGACATTACAAGAATGTACAAACTCTTAGCATCTGTATGATCTCATTGTTCAGGTCCTTAACCTGAAAGCATACGTCATTGAGTATTGTTATTCTCTAGACATTCAATCTGTTCTATCACTATCTCATATGACTGAAGCAGAAAGAATTGGAAGCTTGCCTTTGATGTTTATCAAATCAATCTTAATGTATCCCACCAATCAATACACGATTGGCTCTCAGGGCATACACACCAACAACTATAACCAACCACCAAGATTAAGTTATGTGAACTAAAATATATTGTTCAATTGGTTTCATGTTTTTCTTTATTTCCATGTTATTATGTTGTTATAATAATACTCAATGTCGCTTACTCTAACATGAATTGTATTGCATGGCATGGTTGGGGGCGCGATGCCTGTAGGTACAAATCAACTTCCAGAATAGAGCCATACAAAGGTCAACTGAAGGAATAGATCGAGGTTAATAAGATACACACATGGTGGGGTGCCATCTACAATAGAAGATCCTAATGAGTATAGACAATTTCATGTATGTCTTCAATAATGTCTAATCATGTATATCTTAGTTAGTTTCAATTCAAGAACTAAACTATTAACAATGTATAAATCAATTTTAATATCTATGCATGGTTATTATTTACTTTATTTGCAACAACTATTATGATTGTGACATCCCTTTGAGCAAAAGTACCCTGTGTTATGGAAAACATGGGAGTTGCTTCCGTTGTTATATGTATGCTTAAAGGGGGTGTTACAAAAATGGTATCAGAGCCAATAAGTAGATGGCCACCATGAAAAAAAAACTTAATTCACATGATCTAACCCTAGGTGTAGATAAGCAAGTGAAAGATATTAGGGTTATTGGGTATGGATAAGTAACTTGAAAAATATTATAATTCAAAGTAGAGGTCTCGTCAGAAGACATAAGTTAGATAAGGTTAGGGTTATGTGCCTAGGTGTTTTAGATTTTTGTGTTAACTCTAGAATTGTACATAGCGTGCTCTCTCTTCTTCCCATGTGCTTGTGGTATGGGACACAAACTCATGGGGTTTTGTAGAGAGAATGTTATGTGCATAATATCATGCTTGTCTTGCCCTTTTGAATGCATATGGTATGGGACATGTGCACTAGAAAGGTGTTAAGATAAGTGTGATATGACATGTCACCTTTGAATATATGACCAATGGGCACGTATTCAAAGGCGACAAAGAATATAAGAGTTGGCATTAAAGTTTGAGACATATAGTCACCTAAACCTAATTAGTCATAAGATTAGTCATACATATAAAGGATGGATAATTTGACATGGTAAAAAAAATCATGCACGTGCTACTAAACAATGTTCTCGACTATTTTATGATTATGTGTTCGAATTGAACATCATGTATTACCTCTATGCTTATGAATTATGAAATTATGAAAATCATGTTTAAGTATAAGAAATAATGTTATGTTGATAATTGTCCTCTCCAACATGTCAAGTGAGCCTTAACCGACCTTATGTGAGCCTTAGTTGGCCTTATGAGCTATGTGGGAGCATTATGTGAGCCTTAACCGGCCTTATGTGAGCCTTAATTGCCTTTATGAGCTCTGTGGGAGCATTATGTGAGACTTAACCGGCCTTATGTGAGCCTTCACCGTCCTTATGTGAGCCTTAATTGGCCTTATGAGCACTATGGGTGCAATCAGGAGAGTGACTATATCAACTCAAGTAAAAATCATGTCTAATATGAAAGCATGCTAAGTTAATTAAGTTCTCATGTAATTATGTTAACTATGAGTAAGGCATATCTTAAGTATGATAATGAGACTCTAAGATAATATTAGAGAGTTAACATGCATAGAATATGTAAAACCCTAAGGTGGGTAGTATGTAAAAATTTCGAAGACAAAATTTACTTAAGGTGGGTAGAATTATAACATCCTCAAATTTTAGCTTATGATTAAATTTTGGTTTAAAACCCAAGTTTTAATTAGTGTGACATCCCCAAATTTGTAGCTAATTTAAATCTTGAATGTGAATTTTCTTAGTAAAATTTTTCTAAGTGACCAAATAAACCTAACCATGATTTAATATGTAATGGGTTCATTATATGCCATGTAGCTCCCCAGTGCACACATGATGGCCTAATGTGTAGAATTAATAATCAGGTGTGTATGAATATGAAAGAATGTTTCACATGGACAACAATGTGACTAATTGATACATTATGGTAATTTGAGACATTAGATAAGTTTCTAAGATATTTTAGATATCATTTATATTTAAAGATAGGCACAAGTTACAAGGATGGAAGGAAAATATTCTCTCGATGCAGTATTTCAAATAATTGATTTTGTGTATAGAAAGAATTGACGGCACAATTTGTTACCCATCTTGCTGCCATCTTGATGCAAGTTGTAAGGCCCCTGAACTTGCTTAATGAGTTGAATAAGCTTAATTACCATAATTTAATGCTTTTAACCCTAATATAACGTTTTGATATGTTTTGAAATCATAATAAAAGCTTAAGTTCCAAATTTGGTCCAATTTGGACACTGTTTGAGCAAGTTATGCAATTTTTCTATACATTTTGAACTTTTCTGCAATTTACCCAATTGAGGGGTTTTCTTTGCAATTTGTCGCATACATTATGTTCCTTAGATGTTATATTATAATTCTTGACTGTTTTGAACCATGTGGCTCCTAGTTGAGCCATTGTTTGAAGGTGTTTTCCTCAAGGGTATTTTAGGGTTTACCCCTTCATGGATGAGCTACCTTTAGTAGCTATCAACTAATCAATTATGTGATTGGCTGGGAAATTTGACAAATGAAAGCTAATCAGGTCTATATGTATGGTGGGGGAGCTGCTTATGTGTGTTCTTGTATATTCTTAATAGTTTAAGGCCATAGACACATGGGGAAACTACTTTTACACCTCATGCTTGCTTCCATCCTTATCCATGGGCTATTTTTACCTCTTCCTTGCCCAAGTATGAAACTATGCTCGCTTTCTCTTTCCTCTAACATGTAGAAATGACTCCACTCTGTTTTTCTGTGGAACCAAGTGCTCTAAGGTAGAAGACAACATCTTTTTGGAGAAGAAGGTCTCCTAGAGCTCCAGCTAGCCCTACCTAGGGTTTCCGAGGTCATCTTCTAGGGATTTCGACCAAGGCAAGTTGTTTTCTTCCTTCCTTCTCCATTTATCTTGCTCTTCTCCTTCCTTAGACCTTCCTACAGGTCAGAACCTTATTGTTCCATGGTGAAAGTGGCTCTAGAACTCAAAAATCTATCCTTCTTGTTTCTTTTTCTAGGATTTTGCTTCTTTGTGGAGAGAAGTACCTATTTGGCCAAGTTAAGATCTAAATCCAATGTTTTTTTGCCCTATTTGCTCGAGATTCTTGCTGTTTGAGATCTGACCTACTCTATAAAGGCAAGTTATATACCATTCTTCACTTACGCTTACTAGAAGCTTGTTAGTTCATGTTTATGCTTTAATGTGATGATCTAAGCATAAAGAAACCATGCTTGTTTAGAATTACGAATTTTTGTGGTGTTCCCTATTTTGTTCTAGTTCTATATGAACTTGTAAATATGTGTACGACATTTCTAAGGTGTAACATGATCTGGGACAGGTTGATAGCATCAACCTATGGTGCTAAGCACAAAATAATTGATGGTTCAAATTAGGGTTTTCAAGCTATTTCCTTCCCTATCACACCACTGATGGTCATACCATTCAATAACCAATGGTGTTGCTATCTTGGAAACTGATGCTCGTTATCAAGGGTGTCAAATTAATGGTGACAACCTATGGTCACCCCCTTAGGTTAGATTTTGGCAATTAGACGTTTAATTATCATCTACTAAGTATTCTAATGATGTTATCAATCGATGATGACATTAGCTTAATATTTGATGGTGGTAACTAAATGTATTACTGATCTAACAACCAATGGTGACCTAACGATCACAATTAATGGTGGATCAGGTCATCATCATATATGATAAGTTAAGAATGTAATTGTAGATTTGACTAAACCTTAAACTAATGGTTCCTTGGTTCAATTGATCTAATGGTTAAACCTATACTTCAATTGATAACCTTGAACAATGAACCTGATCCAATGAATAATATTGGATGCTTCAACATCCAATGGATTAGAATAAATCACATGGTATTATTTGTGAATCCTAGTGATGATATTTTGATGGTTCAATACCATTAATTTGTAGTCTTACCTTTGCCATTATATAGTTATATTTGATAAATCACTATAATAAGTGGATGTGTAACTCCCATGTGATCTAGCTTGTTATACCTAACTTTAATGTAATTATATGATGTTGATTGGTTATAATCAGACCTCTTGAATGATTAATGTGATAATGAATTACACTCGTCTTGTGTTGAAACCACATTGTAGTACTATTTGAATATCATAGTGCCTTGCCATGTTAATATCTATGGACACATATGTGCTAATGACCTTTTGAGCCTTGTTTAAGGCATGGAATGATGATGATAACCTTACTATGAATAATGTGATGGTCTTAACGACCTTTGGGCTTGTTTGAAGCCATGATTGAGGTGAAATCCTCTTCATGTTCCAATAAGGGTTAAAATCATTGAACTTGTGATAAGATGTTGGTATCTTGTAAAAGTATGATGATAAGTGTGGTCTATTAATTTGCAATGAATGATAGCATGTGGTAATGTGATTAAGATTTATATCTCAAATGTTTTATATCTTTTAAAGTTGTTATACATATACTCTTGTTAGAAAAGAATTAGGGTTTGAATGTCCATTTGTATGATTTAGCGTTAATTCACCCAATTGGCATAACTAATTAAGTGAAACTCTAATCATGTAGTGCCATGTGCCATAGATCTATCTGAGTGTCAGAAATTGCCAAATAGTGAAATGAGTATATCTAAGGGATACTCGGAGTGCATATTGATGAGTATGTGAGGTGCTTGTCATCCCGAATTCAAGTGTTAGGGAGGATGATAGTGCTCATACCTAGCCCTCAGTTTGAGAAAGGCTAAGGTCATGTCTCGGTGATTATATATATATGATGATGAGATTGGAGGACAACTGTGGTTGTATCTCAGATGGTAGGGTATGCGTACCCGCCTCCTTTCACTAGTGTCGTGACCTGTACTAAGGACGGACTAGGCTGTTATCAGCTTGACCTTATGTGTCACTGTGGCGGACCCGTACTGATCGAGGGCGGAGAAGATCTTAGGAGTCTGCTTCTTCCTAGATCTTGTATGGCACTGATTTTGACTTAGTAGTGGTCAGTTGGGATTTGAGTGGTATTTCTCAAATCCCTCAGGGCAATGTAAAGTGATATAAGCCGTGTAGTATACTAGCTATGGTTAAATACATCTCACATTGTTTGATTAGTCTTTAACTTTTTTTTTATACTACTCAGTGTTTACAAGATGATATCATATGAACTTTGAGTAATTATACTTCTTGTCAAGTTAATTTGCTTAATGTCTTAGTATGCTTAACCTATTCAATCTGCTTAAATTTCTTATTCATTACTATATATGCTCAGTTCATTTATTGTCAATCAATATGTTATAATCAATATATGTTGGAGAGAGTTATATATCTTGTTGGGACTGGGTCTCACTCGTGGGTCACCACATATTTTTTTAGGTGGTCATAGGCAACGAGGTCGAGGTCGCACTGTGGAAGAGAACCAACCTGGTGATCAATAGATTCAGAAGGTTGGTTAGTTGTAGATGTTAATAGTAGAGTCCTAGTGTCGTCCCTGTACTCTCAGGTCCGGGTATGGGATGTGTTTTTATTAGATGATATACTTGTATCGACACAAGATTTTGGTAGTATGCCAATGTTTGTAAATATATGGCATGTACATGTGAACTATCTTTTATATGCAGGATGTGACTGAGGTCCTTGGACCCATATGTGAATATTTGTTACAATATATGAGAATGGAATAATGGACCTTTATGTAAATATTCTAGAGTTCATTTAAATTGTTGAATTGGTTTTAATTACTCCACATTTTGACTATGTGATTAATTAGCAGTTGATTGTGTTTTGTGTTTTGAGTAATCTCGTTTAGCCTACAAGGTGTCACAAATCCTTTCAATATCTTATTTTACAAATCACATACAAAAATGATTACTTTCATAGAACGTGAGCTAAGACTTATTTATAAGCCCCGATAAAGTTGTGCACATAACAAAATATTGATTCCCTAGTCAACAAAATGCTTTATTTCACCTATGTTCCCCAACACAGATGAGTCACTTGTTGTGGTGGAAACTAGGGTTTATGCCTTGTTTGACCACACTTTTGTGTTTCCTAATCAACAAGAACATCTACTCATGGATCCAGACAAAGCTAAAAGCTTTTATTTTTAATCCCATCTCCTTATTTTACTTTTATTGTATCACACACAACCCAAAAGATAGCAGTAGATATATAAACGATCGAATAAATATGTTTATCCTTTTAAGCATACACTATAAAGTAAAGTGGAATTAACATATTTTTGAGATTCATTATACAACTATCCTTTACTCACTAATCTTTTGCTTAATAAAATAAAGATAAGAAATAGCAATCATCTGTACTCACTAGACATAGAGCATACTAATATATATGCTTAAATGTCATTTATTCTACCTAAAGTCTCCCCACTTTCCCCGAAAGCCTTAGGCACACAACCCTTTGTAGCCTCCAGTGGTTGGAGCAGACAACTTATCATAGCAGTGTTGGTTTAAGCTAAACTGGCACACTAGTGTTTATTTATACATCTTTGTTTCACATTAAGGGCCAGTTTGATAGAGTGTAATTTGACTTCAAAAATGTGAATTTGATGCACAAAAATATACAGTAAAATCACAGTTTGGCATCTGACTACGCTCAAACATGTATTAAATGATAAAGTGTCAATTTACGAGTTAGTTGGCTTGGAACATTACATGTTAGAAAATGTAAACGTACTGATTCACACATCAGTTGGCTCCATATTTGTTGTTACAAGAGGTTTTTCCTTTATTTAACGCAAATATATCCATATCTTTAGACTTTTTGTCACAAGAATTGATACACCTCAACACGCTAATGAGATTACTCAAAACACAAAACACGATCAACTACTAATTTATCACATAGTAAAAAATGTGGAATAATTAAAACCAATTCCAACAATGTAAATAAACTCTTGAACATTTATAAAAGGTCCATCATTTCATTCTCATATACTGTAACAAGTATTTACATATGGGTCCAAAGACCTCAGTCAAATCCTGCATATAAAAGATATTTCACATGTACATGCCATATATTTACAAACATTGGCATACTACCAAAATCTCATGTCGATATAAGTATATCATCTAGAAAATGCATCCCATACCCAGACCTGAGAGTACATGTACGACACTAGGACTCTACTACTAACATCTACAACTAACCAACCTTCTGAATCTATTGATCACCAAGTTGGTTCTCTTCCACAGTGCGACCTCGACCTCGTTACTCGCGACCACCTAAAAAAATGTGGTGACCCACGTGTGAGACCCAGTCCCAACGAGAGATATATAACTCTCTCCAACATATATTTATTATAACATATTGATTGACAGTAAATGAACTGAGCAGATACACTAATGAATAAGCAACTTAAGCAGATTGAATAGGTTAAGCATACTAAGACATTAAGCAAATTAACTTGACAAGAAGTATAATTACTTAAAGGTCATATGATATCATCTTGTAAACACTGAATAGTATAAATACAAGTTAAAGACTAATAAAACAATGTGAGACATATTTAACCATAGTCAGTATACTACACGACTTATATCACTTCTTTTATTACATTTCCCTGAGGGATTTGAGAAATACCACTCAAGTCCCAGCTGACCACTACTAAGTTGAAATCAGTGCCATACAAGATCTAGGAAGAGTCAGACTCCTCAGATCTTCTCCACCCCCGGTCAGTACGGTTCCGCCACAACGACACATAAGGTCAAGCTAATAACAGCCTAGTCCGTCCTTAGTACAAGTCACAACATTAGTGAAAGGAGGCGGGTACGCATACCCTACCATCTAAGGTACAACCATAGTTGTCCTCCAATCTCATCATATATATATAATCACTGAGACATGGCCGCAACCGTTCTCAAAGTAAGGGCTAGGTATGACCACTATCATCCTCCCTAACACTTGAATTCAGGATGACAAGCACCCTACATACTCATCAGTATGCGCTCCGAGTATCCCTTAGGAATACTCGTTTCACTATCTGGAAATTTCTGACACTCAGATAGATCTATGGCACAGGGCACTACATGATTAGAGTTTCACTTGATTAGTTATGCCAATTGGGTGAATTAAGGCTAAATCATACAAATGGACATTCAAACCCTAATTATTTTCTAATAAGAGTATATGTATAACAACTTCAAAAGATATAAAACATTTGAGATATAAATCTTAATCACATTACCACATGCTATCATTCATTGCAAATTAATGGACCACACTTATCATCATACTTTTACAAGATACCAATATCTTATCACAAGTTTTGGGGTTTTAACCCTTATTGGAACATGAATAGGATTTCACCTCAATCATGGCTTCAAACATGCCCAAAGGTCGTTAAGACCATCACATTATTCATAGTAAGGTTATAATCATCATTCCCTGCCTTAAACAAGGCTTAAAAGATCATTAGCACATATCTGTCCATAGATATTAACATGGCAAGGCACTATGCTATTCAAATAGTACTACAATGTGGTTTCAACACAAGAAGAGTGTAATTCATTATCACATTAATCATTCAAGAGGTATGATTATAACCAATCAACATCATATAATTACACTAAGGTTAGACATAACAAGATAGATCACATGGGAGTTACACATCCACTTATTGTAGTGATTTATCAAATATAACTATGTAATGGCAAAGGTAAGACTACAAATTAATGGTATTGAACCATCAAATTATCATCACTAGGACCCAGATATAATACCATGTGATTTATTTTAATCCATTGGATGTTAAAGCATCCAATATTATTCATTGGATCAAATTCATTGTTCAAGGTTATCAATTGAAGTATAGGTCTAACCATTAGATCAATTGAACCAAGGAACCATTGGTTCAAGGTTTAGTCAAATCTACAATTGCATTCTTAACTCATCATACATGGTGATGACCTGATCCACCATTAATTGTGATCATTAGGTCAACATTGGTTGTTAGATCAGTAATACATTCAGTTAACACCATCAAATATTAAGCTAATGTCATCATCAATTGATAATATCATTAGAATACTTCGTAAATGATAATTAAACATCTAATTGAGCCAAAACCTGACCTAAGGGGGTGACCATAGGTTGTCACCATAAATTTGACACCCTTGATCATGAACATCAGTTGTCAAGATAGCAATACCATTGGTTGTTGAATGGTATGACCATCAGTTGTGTGATAGGGAAGGAAATAGCTTGACAACCCTAATTTGAACCATCAATTGTTTTGTGCTTAGCACCATAGGTTGTTGCTATCAATCTATCCCAGATCATGTTACACCTTATAAAGATTGTAGACATATTTACAAGTTCATATAGAACTGGAACAAAATAGGAAACACCACAAAAATGTGTAATTCTAAACAAGCATGGTTTCTCTATGCTTAATTCAACACATTAAGGCATAAACATGAACTAACAAGCTTCTAGTAAGCAATATAAGTGAAGAATGTTATATAACTCGCCTCTATAGAGTAGGTCAGATCCCAAATAGAAAGAATCTTGAGCAAATAGGGCAAGAAAACCTTGGATTCAGATCTAAACTTGGCCAAATAAGCACTTCTCTCCACAAGGAAGCAAAACCCTAGAAAAAGAAATAAGAAGGATAGATTTTTGAGTTCTAGAGCCACTTTCACCATGGAACAGTAGGGTTCCGACCTGGAGGAAGGTATAAGGAAGGAGAAGAGTAATAAAAATGGAGAAGGAAGGAAGAAAACAACTTGCCTTGGTCGAAATCCCTAGAAGATGACCTTGGAAACCCTAGGTAGGGCTAGATGGAGCTCTAGGAGACCTTCTTCTCCAAAAAGAGGTTGTCTTCTACCTTAGAGCAGTTGGTTCTGTAGAAAAATGGAGTGTATTCATTTCTCCAGGTTAGAGGAAAGAGAAAGCAAGCATAGTTTTGAATTTGGACAAAGAAGAGGTAAATATAGCCCACGGATAAGGATAGAAGCAAGCATGAGGTGTAAAAGTAGCTTCCCCATGTGTCTATGAACTTAAATTATTACGAATATAAAAGCACACACACAAGTAGATCCCCCACTGTACCTATTGACATTCTTATCTTTCCTTTGTCGAATTTCCCAGCCAATCATATAATTCATTAGTTGATAGCTACTAGAGGTAGCTCATCCATGAAGGGATAAACCCTAAAATACCCTTGAGGAAAACACCTTCAAACCATGGCTCAAATATGATCCACATGGATCAAAAATCTCAAGAATTATAATATAACATCTAAGGAACATAATTTATGTGACAAATTGTAAAGAAAACCCCTCAATTGGGTAAATTGCAGAAAAGTCTAAAATGTACAGAAAATTGCATAACTTGCTCAAACAGTGCCCAAATTGGACCAAATCTGAAAATTAAGCTTGTCTTATGATTTTAAAACATATAAAAAGGTTATATTAGGGTTATAAGCATTCAATTATGGAAATTAAGCTCATTCAACTCATTAAGAAAGTTCAGGGGCCTTACAACTATAAACCCCTAACAAGGATTTTGCCCCGAAATCCTATGCAAAAAGAGATGGGTATTTTCTACGCATCTCATTCTATAGTTCCCATGTGGCTTCCTCTATGCCATCATGATTCCACAAAACTTTCACTAGTATTATATCTTTTCTCTTCAGCTTTTTCACCCTTCTATCTAGGATCAACACATGACCCTCAACATAGGGGATATCCTCACCTAACTCAACCTCTACTGGTTGGATTGTCTGGTCAGTATATGGATGGCATTTCCTGAACATAGAGATGCGAAAGACATTATGCAAACTATGTAGCTCTGGTGGTAGCTCCAACTTATATGCTATCTTTCCAACACAAGGTAGGATAGGGTATGGTCCCATAAATCTGGGAGCCAACTTACCCTTCTTTCCAAACCTCATCACACCTTTCCAAGGAGAAATCTTAAGATATACTCTATCTCCCACTTGGAACTCAAGTGGTCTGCGTCGGTTATCTGCATAAGATTTCTACCTGTCCTAGGCTGCTTTCAACTGTTGTTGTATCACTTTAATCTTTTCTGTAGTCTGCTATACTAGCTCAGGACCCAAAAGTTGATATTCACCTGTCTCATACTAGCAAAGAGGAGATCGACATTGTCTCCCATACAGAGCCTCATAAGGAGCCATATCTATGCTTCTTTGATAGCTATTGTTGTATGCAAACTCTATCAGAGTCAGATGTACATCCCAACTACCAAGAAATTGCAACACAGATGCCCTTAAGAGATCCTCTAAAGTTTGAATAGTCCTTTCAAACTGGACATTAGTCTACGGATGAAAAGCTGTGTTGAACTCAGTTGTGTTCCCATTGCTGAATGCAGACGCTCCCAAAAATGACTTGTAAACTATGGACCTCTGTCAGAAACTATAGTCACTGGAATTCCATACAGACAGACTATCTCAAAACTATAGTCACTGGAATGCCATGCAGACGGACTATCTCATCAACATATATTTGTGCCGATTTCCCTGCTGTAAATGTCATCTTAACTAGCAGAAAATGAGCTGACTTAGTGAATCTGTCTACTTTCACCCATATGGAATCATGACCCTTGGCTGTCCTAGGTAGACCAACCACAAAGTCTATTGTAATATGATCCCATTTCCACTGTGGTATTGGTAAGGGTTGTAATTTCCCTGCAGGCTTCTGGTGTTCAACCTTCAACTGCTGACAAACTAGACATTTGGAAATGAACTCTGCCACATCACGCTTTAGACCTGGCCACCAATACAT
The DNA here is from genome assembly GCA_963693085.1 of Alisma plantago-aquatica. Lineage (NCBI taxonomy): Eukaryota > Viridiplantae > Streptophyta > Magnoliopsida > Alismatales > Alismataceae > Alisma > Alisma plantago-aquatica. The sequence continues at coordinate 831,546,110 of OY856409.1, forward strand.
GTCTTTCAAGTTTTGGTACATCTTGGTACTTCCAAGGTGCATTGCATACATGGAGGAATGAGCCTCCTCAAGTACCATCTTCCTCAACCCATCAACATCAGGAACTACTGTCCTATTATGGTAACAAACTATACCATCATCTGCCTCATGAAAGCCATCATACTTTTCATTGCCAATCCCTGATCAGATATTCTGTATCACAATATCATTCTATTGTGCATCATGAATTTGCTGTCTTAAGGTAGGTTTCACTTGTAACTGTGCCAACAATCCTGCCAGCAAGGAAACTTCTAGCTGTACATTCATTTGGCGAAGAGACACTAGCATATCTCTCTTATGGTACATCAATGAATTTAATTGTGCATTATCTACCGTTGATAATGAAGATGACTTTCTACTCAATGCATCATCTACCACATTTGCTTTACCTAGATGATAGTCTATTATGCAATCATAATCCTTAATCAGCTCCATCCATCTCCTCTGCCTCATATTCAGCTCCTATTTTGAGAAGATATACTGTAGATTCTTGTGGTCAATGAAGATCTGACACTTTTCTCCATAAAGATAGTGTCTCCAGATCTTTAAGGCATGGACCACCACTATAAGCTCCAGATCATGTGTTAGGTAATTCTCCTCATGTTTCTTAACCTGTCGCGAAGCAAAAGAAATCACATTTTTATCCTGCATCAACACGCATCCCAACCCATTCTTTGAAGCAATACAAAAGACAATATAGCCTTTTCCTTGCTCTGGCAGTACTAACACCGGTGCACTAGTCAACTTTTCTTTTAAAATCTGGAAAGAACATTGACACTTGTCATTCCAAGTAAAAGGAACATCCTTCCTGGTTAACCTAGTTAGGGGTAACGCTATAGAACTGAAGTCTTTGATGAACCTCCTGTAGTACCCTGCCAGACCTAGGAAACTACGGATCTCTGTCGGTGTATTTGGTTGTTCCCATTCTAGTACAGATTCCACTTTCTTGGGATCAACACAAACACATTTTGCAGATATAACATGGCCCAAAAAAGACACTTCAGATTACCAGAATTCACACTTGCTGAACTTAGCATATAGTTGATGCTGCCTCAACATAGTCAATGCCTGGCGAAGGCGTTGCTCATGCTGTTGACTATCCTTGGAGTATATCAGGATATCATATATGAACACGACCACACACTTATCAAGATAAGGTCTAAACACCCTATTCATTAGATCCATAAAAGCTATAGGTGCATTGGTTGGCCCTAACGGTATAACCACAAACTCATAATGACCATACCTAGTCCTAAAAGCTGACTTGGGTTTGTCATCAGCCTTAATTCTCAACTGATGGTAACCTGACCTCAGGTCTATCTTTGAAAACACAGTGGAACCTCTCAACTGATCAAAAAGATAATCAATCCTCAACAAAGGATACTTATTCTTTATTGTCACCTTGTTCAACTGTCTATAGTCTATACACAACCTCATTGAACCATCCTTCTTTTTAACAAACAACACGGGAGCACCCCAAGGGGAAGTGCTCAGTCTGATAAAACCCTTCTCTAATAGTTCTTGTAACTGTTTCTTTAACTCCTGCATCTCTGCTGGTGCCATTCTGTATGCTGACTGTTCTATAGGTTGTGTTCCAGGAACAAGATTGATCTCAAACTCAATTTCTCTAGGACGGGGAATGCTAGGAAATTCCTCAGGAAAGACATCCTCAAATTCTTGTACCACTGGTACCTCCTAGATACTAGGACCTACCGCCTTGGTATCCACAAAATGAGCTAAGAAAGCCTCACATCCTTGTATCATCAACCGCTCAACTGTCATAGCTGACACAAAACATGTAGGAAGAATCTTCCTATCACCCTAAAAATCCACTATATATCTCCATCATGGAACGTCGCCACCTTAGTGCTACAGTCCAAGACTACCTTGTATTTTTTCAAGGTATCCATTCCTAGGATTACATCAAAACCATGCATGTCAAGTGGCAAAAAATCCACTTGAATGTTGTGTCCAGAGAAAGAAAGAACACAAGAAGGGCACACTTCCCACATGAGGGGGTAAACCCTAAAATACCCTTGAGGAAAATACCTTCAAACCATGGCTCAACTAGGAGCCCCATGGCTAGAAAATGTAAAGAATGATAATATAACATCTAAGGAACATAATGTATGTGACAAATTGCAAAGAAAACCCCTCAATTGGGTAAATTGCAGAAAAGTCCAAAATGTACAAAAAATTGCATAACTTGCTCAAACAGTGTCCAAATTGGACCAAATTTGAAACTTAAGCTTGTCTTATGATTTCAAAATATATCAAAAGGTTAGATTAGGGTTATAAGCATTTGGTTATGGTAATTAAGCTCATTCAACTCATTAAGCAAGTTCAGGGGCCTTACAAGAACTACTTGAAGATTTCGAGTAAACAACAAATCATTGATGTTTGTGTGCATAAATGAATAATTCATTAATATATATGTTTAGTAATAGTCATTTATAAGACTTTGTTGGCACCACCATGACAAATACGTTTACCCTCTAGTTGAGGAGTCTTACGTTCATTTCCTGCACTGTAATAATCATTTATAAGATGTAATTATCTAATTTGTCTATGTCTATCCACATTTTCCTAGTAGATAGATGAGTAAGAATAAGAATAGGATAAAAGAAATGATAAAGTGGGTAAAAAAACCCTAGCATTTTCCGTAACATCAAGGAGGATAAACTTGTAAGTATGCAAAATTTACAAAATGTATACATAATATAGCACAAAGCATGAGAATATATGGTAAAATGATATAGCAAAAAATATGACCGTTGGAAATAATTCTTATGTTGTAACTAACTAAAAAAAATACATTAGTACATTATGAAAACATATATCATGGTGTTGTAATTGAGTCATTAGTTTATAGAGGTTAAATTTGAAAAAAAATATTGACAAAAGTTAAGAAAAAATATGACAGAAAATACTCAAGCATGTAAAATATATGATCGACGAAAATCCGTTGCTACGCTAAAATTGAGATGTTATAGCAGTCGAATACGTTAAGTGCATTGGATTGACACACATTATATATATATATATAACATATATAGTTTAGTAAACAAATATAATAAAAATTACAAAAATATAAATACCAATTTATAGAATTCATTTCATCGTCTCATCACATCATCCCTATCCTATCAAAATTTGCTGAGGGCGGATTCGACTACATGGTAGAATACAAATGAAAATATCAACTTAAAAGATACACCAAAAGTATGACTGTATGATATAGTTATTGTGGTTTAATAGAGCTGGGAGTTTATTTATTTTAGTTCTATAGGCTTACTCATCTAGAAAGAGTTGACAATTCAATTTGTGCGTTCTTCTATAAATTTTTAAATATATTTTTAGATGTATAAAGCCTTATAATGAAGCATGATTTATTATAAAATAGATAAAATGATAAAAATAAATAACATATGACAAAAAATTCATAAATGTACACCACAACTTGTCGATAAAAATTGTTTGGAAGGTATTATTGTGTTATGATTGAGCTACTAAATCATAGGCGTTGAATTTGTAAAACAACAAAAGCGATTAAAAATATAACTAAAATATACAAGTATCGAAAATTTAGTACACAAAGTATGATGAAAAGTATATAATTTAAATTTCAAAAAGGATAACCGTTAATAAAAATAATTTCGGTCATCAATGCTCCATCGATTCCGACAAGGACAGATACGACTACGCGTTAGGATACAGACCAGAATGGCAATTAAAGAATAAAAGTATTTATGGTTAACAATTTTATATTTGAGTTTCATTACCATACCCGCCACAGCGCCTACCTTCTTTCCTTCTCCAGGCGATAAGACAGAAGTATAGGGAAAAACTGCCCAGAATAATATGCAGATGACAAAAAACGTCTTTCCCCATTATATATTTCAACGTGCGGCGATAACGAGAAAATGTCTAGAAAAGACATGCGGTAGCTGGAAGTCCTGAGGAATTGCGGGCCACAGGCACGGTTGGCACCTGCGCATCTTACTTATAATCCTCGATCTCTGGACGCCACGGCGGAAGTAGACAGGAACAAGAAACGAAAACCACCGCTCACGCGTGTTATTCCCCTCTCAACACCCTTCTCGGGGCTAAGGAGGTACCCAGAGCAGGTGGATAAAGGGTGCGTTTCCTTCACCTCTCTGTCTTCACGGTCTTTGCTGTCGGCTGGTGGAAGTGGTGAGCAGAGGACCGGCCGCTGGGATATGATGATGGAAGCGGCTGTGGCGGTAGATGCAGGAAGTAGGAGGAGGAGGAGCTGGTCTGGCGGAAGACCTGCAGCAGGCGCTGTCGTGAAGAGTGAAGGGGGGAGGCGAGATATGATGCTCATGGACGGGTTCTCCATCTCTTCTGCTTCCGCTACGCCTGTATTCTGGAATTCCCGCAGGCGGCCGTCCGGTACTCTACTCTTACCCCTCCTCCCCTCAAACTCCCCAAAAATTCGATTTTGGAGGTGGGATTTTCGAATCTAGGCGGGAGGGTTTTCAATTTGGGTGGCAATCGACGCTTTTCGTCGGAATAATTGGGACTTTCGCTGCACCTATAGTGCTGTCAGTCCCTTCCCCGAAATATTCGCTTCCCTCTTCCCAGTTCTGAGTTGCCTCTGCTCTCTATCATGGATGCCCAAAATTTCAAACTTTGAACTTCCTTTGCCGCAGCGGCGTGAATTAAGTTTTTTTTTTCTTGGTTAGGTTTATCTAACCCTAATTCCTCATCTCAAATCTCTTAGTCCATCTCCCGAGGTCGCGGAAAGTAACGGATGACGACGGGAATAAGAGCCCCACAGCCAACCCAGCTACCGCTACCGCCGCCGATGACGAATCAGATGGCAAGAACGGCAGTGGCAGCGATGCCCCAGTAAACAACGCCTCATCAGTAGCGACGTCCTCGGTCGAGGATGCCCAGGCTTCGGCGGAGGCTGAGAAGAATCTGTTGGAGCTCTCGGAACGGCGGAAGGCCCTGTTCGAGCCGCTGGACCCAGCCGACGGGCCTAATGGCCGGCGCTTCCTCGCGGAGGAGCTGCTTCCCCCGCCGGACTTCGACTCCGTGTCGTACCCCAAGGGATGGTTGGTCGGGAAGAAGCGCAAGCTCGTCAACGTCGATGTCGTGGAGAGCATGCGCCGGATTGCTGTTCTGGAGATGAACAGAAAGGTACGTGCTTTTGCTTGCCGTGCTGCCCTAGTCGTCTTTATCCATGGTTGTTTGGTGAACCGCTGGACTTGCTCTGTACGTGACGCAACTAGTTGGGGCTGGATGCAACTAGTTGGGGTTGGATGCAGGGCACAGTGGATTTTTTTGTGTGTTTTTTTTACCCACACATGACGTGCTGTCACTTCACGTTTGCCGTTGGTTGCAGGACCGGGAGATCGACGGATTAAACGAGCAGCTGCAGGAAGACGCGCAGTGCCTCGAGCGGCTGCAGGTGCAGCTGCTGGAGGAGCGGAGCCGGCGTGCCGACGTGGAGAGGGAGAACGCCATGCTGAAGAGCCAGGTGGCCTTGCTCATGGATATGCTACAGGAAGCGGAGGAGGCGGCTGGCAGGGACGGTATGGAAGAGGAAGTGATCGTCGAGGAGGAAGATAACGGCGGCAACAATCGATCTTTGTGAGACCAGTGGATTCGTTCGTTCAGCTGGCTTGCTTCCTTCCTTTTCGAGCATGGAAGCATATACTGCGCGAATATTTGGATATTGATAGCTACGGCCATTATTAGCGTTTAGGGTTGTTTTTATTTAAGCGATGACTGTTTTATACCCTTGGTGATACTTTTATTATTACATTAGTTCTTTAGTAGGAGGGACTATTCTTGTTTTTGTGTTTGCTTGTGTGAGCATCATGTGTGTGTACTTGTAATTCCTTATTTGTGAACATCAAGGGCCGTTTGGCTCCAGCCGTTTTAAATCCCTGGAGTTATATACATGGCTAGTATTTTTATTTAATAAAGATGGTGTATATTTGGGGTGATTTGTGTAACTATCACAGATATGTTAAGATTAAACCGATGCGTGTTTCCACAACTAATATAACTAATTAATCTTACCTCAAGTTTCTCATATAGAATATTGATATTCTAAATGAGGTTAGCCAAACGGGCCCTTTCGAGTATCATTGTTTTGCCGTGTTTACAAATGTTACTGCGACTATGAACAATGCGGATGTTACTAAGTGAAATTCTAGAATTTTAATTTATGTTATCATGGATACAATAGTTTTGTTTACTAGGTGTGACACACCCTACAAGTACCATGCAATTATGGGAGGAGAATCCACAATTACACCACACACTTCTAAATTTGTTTGAAGTCAATGAACTGGCTTAATTATCAAGCCGATCAAGTTGGGTAAAGTAATTTAAGGTCATCTTTAGGAGTGGATGTTAGCCTGCTAGAATCTCAATTTATAAGTTTGGATAGGCAAAAAAGAAAAGAATGAAGAGAGGTTATATCAAAATTGGAACGAACATGGCATTTGAATAAGAAACCATGAGCTAAATTAAAGAAAGTAAAAACCTAAAATGAGATGTACTCGGACTAAGATTGTTTGGTTTAGGGTTTATACCAACACATTTCCTTGACTTGGCTGGTATGGTACATGACAGGATATGTTGGGAGGCATCAACTAACCAAGACATCATCTTCTCTTCCTCAAGGTACAGATAAACCGGTAGTTAAGGAATCCATGTTGATCTCACCTCTCAAGTGTCCGTATCCGACACAAGTAGGCGTACAACGTATTTGTTTTTGACCGAACTTCACGCTTTTTTTTTCAGATCAAGATTAATGCACTATTTTAGAAAACTCATTACAACCGCAAGGAGTTTTTTGACAGCTCAATAAACATTAATAGAAAGTCATACGACATCTTCAAGATAGTAAAATCACATCAGGGTACCAAGGAACAATTCTTTTGGCAGAACGACATAGCACATGACTCAGATTGGGATGCTATAAATAAATTTCCGTGCCAACCACCTCTTGTTGTAGCTGTCTAAAGCAGCTGTCTAGGATGGGAGCCAACAATCTGCAAGAGTCCATGAGGATATCGGGGAAGGAGTTCGAAGTACCACCAACAGAGATCACCATCTAATCCATGCTTGAGGCCACCAAAAAAGTATAGAGCTCGACCCAAAACACAACAAGCAAAACTAACAAACTACTGCTTATGGCTAAACACCAGTAAAAGAAAAGAAAAGAAAAGAACAACAGGTGAGGCCAGTCAAGAAGTTGCCCAAGCTCACAGTACGCTCACACATGTATTTCCTCGAACAACTTGGGTGCAACACCCCGGAGAGCCGGGGAGGGGGAAAAAAGCTCCGCTGGCACATACTCAGAGGAGAGAGGGCCTGCGAGGATGGAAGGTGAGGGGTAGAAAGCACTGGAAAACCCCTCCACCACTCCCAAGCACCCCTGCGAACAGGGGGGAGGGGAGAGCATCCTCATAGTGCACATATCCTGATTTCTCTCCCTTTGTCGGTGCACCATGGAGTCGCCCAAACTCGTCGTCTATCCGCAGTAGCACCGAACACCACGACCTGTAGTAGACACACAGGCAGAAAGAGCGGGGGCTCGACCAACAGCCCTCCACCACCTAGAGCTCGCCACCTCCGGTCACCGTCCACCTGGATCCAGGTCGCAAGCCAGAGGCGTGACCACCCGGGACACATGCTCACGAGCAGAAGACCCAGGCGCCACGGAAAACAGAGAAGAGACGGAGACCCTATGGGTAGGGGTGTAAACGGTGCGGGTACGGTGTGGGTCTGGCCATACCCATACCCATACCCATACCCATAACCATACCCATACCCATACCCATGCCCATACCCATACCCATACCCATACCCATACCCATCTAATTTAGTGGGTCCGATCCTGGTTCTAGACCCGCATAATACAAAACCTGGACCCGCACCATACCCGTACCCGCAATAATAGCGGGTATGCGGGTAAGAGGTTCTATAAAACATCATATTGTTTATGTAAGAGAAATGACTATGTTATATATATTTAACACAACAAGATATTGTTATCATATAGTATATTAACATGTAATAGTTATATTAGACAATGCTATATTATATACAATAAAATTAATTGAGTAATTGATTACATATTTGTAGTCATGATCATAACATTTAATTTATGTAGAAAGTAATGTAGATTAGTAGACATTTTGATTTTAAGTTTACATACACTACTACAGAAATGGCTTATAACGTCACTTTTAACGATGTCGGTTGTAATAATACACCGACACCTAAACAATACAACGTCGGTTTATAAAATAAACCGACATCAATCTGTGAAGGGCGACCAGACACGTGTATCACTTTTATTCGGCGTCGGTTACTTAATAACAAATCGACGCCGAAAATTAACCGCCAAATCCAAAATTTCCAGCGAACAAAATTTCTTCTAAAAATTTAACATATAGCGTCGGTCATTAACTAAAAAACCGACGACGAAAGGTTATTCGCGAAACAGAAATTGGGCACATTTTGATCGTCGGTTTTACAACAATGACCGACACTTATGGGTTTTCCCGTGCTCTTCGTGCAAAATTTTTCACACCCTTTGATCGTCGGACGACTATGGTCATTAATCGAGAACCAATTTTTTAATCGGGATATGTAGATAGACGTCGGGTTTTTTCTAGTTAAAACCGACGATTATCATGGGGAACAGGTGTCAGTTTGTGTTGATAACCGACACCGTTAGTGTTATGTGTTAGTTTTTTTGAATAACCGACACCGAATGTTAACTAAATATCGCGCGAGCGAGCCCGACTCTTCCCCTTTCTCTCTGTGTTGCAATCGGCTTAGCTAGGGTCTGGCGATTCCGGCGGTGAGCAAGCAGACTCCCTCCGCCGTGGAGCTTGCCGCCGTTCTCCTTGCCGCCGCCGTGGAGCTCACCGCCGTTCGTGGAGCTCGCCGCCTCCGTGGAGCTCGTCGCCTCCGTGGAGCTCGCCGTTCGTGGAGCCACCACCGTCGTTGGTCCTCTCCTCCAGCCGGTCCTCCTCTCGCCGGTCCTCTCCTCTAGCCACTGGAAAGCCAGCGCCAACAGCAGCAGTCGGAACCAGAGCTTGCCATGACACGATAGTCCGTCAGAGCCATCCGGTCTCCTACTACTGCTCATCACCACGGCAGTCCGTCAGAGCCAGCCACATCTAGGGCTGGCAGTACACCCACGACACTGCCACTGTTGTCATTGCCACTACTAGAGGTAAAGCCTTCAATTGACTAGGTTTGCATCCTAAATTCATCCTTAACATATGTTAACAAATAATCCCTATAAACATGTAATGTTTATTTAATAGAATTGATGATTGGCTTGGTTATTAATAATATATGACAAAAATAAAATGCTTAATTTTAACATATGATTGTCTAGTATTTTTTCAATGATCACTTCCATTACGGTTCAGGAGCTCCTCGGCCTTCTGCCTGCCCGTTTGGCTTCCACGTGCACCCATCCGTCTCGCCTCTCTCCCTACTCCAGAGCAAGACGCCCGACTGGTCTCAAACAGAGATAAACATCCCCAAAAACCCTCTGTCTCGCCCTCTGATTTGTATTTACTTAAATACTGATTTGTATTTACTTATCTACTCGTTCATCTAATGATTTTTTATTCATCACATTATTCAAATTTAGGGCTTTATATTTATTCATCTACTTTTTAAAATTATTTGATCATCTCTTGATTTATATTTGTTTATCAACTGAGATGTACTTTTTTATCTATTGTTTTGTATTTGTTTATCTACTGATTATATTTATTTATCTAATGTTTTGAGTTTACTTATTTAGATGTTGCTATTGTAAGTCAACCTAGGATATGAATAAATCTTGTGCTTGCATATATTTGTGCTTCTAATCCTCATGCTTGACCTAATTCAGTAAACCCTAGGAATTGATAGTATAAATGCATCTAAACATTCATAAGCTATTAATATTGATTAATTTAGGAAGCATTGATATGTTGTTATGGTTGTCCACAAATGTTTTTATAAGAAATTGTGTGTTGAATGGGGTTGTGAACAAGGAATTGGTGTTGTATTTGTTGGCCTAGAAACTCGTCCAAGATTTACTCATTAGGAGTAAATCTTGGATAGTCCCCGGTTTGGGACTATTCTTGAAAACCTAATCTCACTTAGGATGTAAGTGTATAATGTGTATTGGGTTTTCAAGAAAATTTCGGCAGCATTTCCCCGCTGTTCTCCAAGTACAGAAAATTTCGGCAGCATTTCCCCGTTTGTTCTCTAAGTACATATGTACTTGGAGAACAGCGGGGAAATGCTGCCGAAATTTTCTTGAAAACCCAATACACATTATACACTTACTAGTGAGATTAGGTGTTCAAGAATGGGATAGGTGGTACACATTTAAGAATGACATCACATGTATAAACCCTAAAGTTTTAACCATAAACTCTAATCTGTTTACCCTAGACCCTAATCTTTTTGTAATATATACTTATTTTCTCTTTGATCATAGAATGGATAGATCATGGATGTCCATTCGCAATCGCTGCACCCCAGAGTTTATTTATGGTCTTCATCAGTTTGTTAGATTTGCCGAGGAACATAGGAAACAACCTGAAGATAGGTTCTACTGTCCATGTAGGCATTGCGGTAACAACTTGAAAGTCAGTACTGGTGACGAAATCAGAAGTCATGTCATGTGCAACGGGATTGTACAAGTCTATATAGAATGGCACTGGCATGGAGAGATTTCAAACCTGAAACCAGTGGATGTCGATAACAGTGCTTGTGTGGAAGAAGAATTTGCCTCTGATGACGTAGATGTGAATGAATCAGTTCCAGTAGACATAGTTGATGCGATGCTGGATAGTTGTGGGGTAGAGCACACCGATCCATCTCCCATGTTTAGAAACATTGTGCATGATGCTGAGATACCATTATACACGGGTTGTAAGTTTACAAAGCTTAGCACTGTGTTGAGATTGTATAAACTGAAAGCTAACAATCGATGGAGCGACAAAAGCTTCATGTCATTGTTGTCTTTGTTGAAAGAAATTCTTCCTGAAGGAAACGAGCTGCCGATCTCAACATACCGGTTAAAGAAATTGTTGTGCCCAATGGGAATGGAGGCCAAGAAGATACACGCATGCCCGAATGATTGTGTATTATTTCAAAAGGACTATGTGAATTTGAAAGATTGTCTGAAATGTGGTGCGTCAAGGTATAAATTGACGACTTCGGGGGAGTCCAAAACTGGTTCTCCTGCCAAGGTGATGTGGTATCTACCTATAATACCACGGTTTCAATGCTTGTTTGCCAATCCTATAGATGCGAAGAATTTGAGGTGGCATGCAGATGTTAAGAAAAATAATGATGGGATCCTACGACATGCGTCTGATTCCCCACAGTAGAAGAAAATTGATCTATTGTACCCTGAATTTGGTGAAGAGGACAGGAATCTAAGACTTGGGCTTTGTACAGATGGGATGAATCTGTACGGGACATTGAGCAGCCAACATAGCACTTGGCCAGTCATGCTTGTTATATACAATCTTCCTCCCTGGTTGTGTATGAAAAATAAGTACGTTATGCTGTCGTTGTTGATATCGGGCCCTAAACAACCTAGAAATGATATCGATGTTTATCTTGAACCTCTGATTGATGACTTAAAGAAACTCTGGGGTGAAGGTGTGATGACCTATGATGCTTCACGAAGAGAGACATTTTGTTTGCACGCTATGTTGTTTTGCACTGTGAATGACTTTCCAACATATGGGAATTTGTCTGGATATAGTGTCAAAGGATCTAAAGCATGTCCTATATGTGAAGAGAACACTGATTCAATACGACTAAAACAAGGCGGCAAGACTGTATATCTTGGTCATCGAAGGTTTCTTCCAAAATTTCATCCGTATCGTAGGTTGCACAAAGCATTCAATGGACGGAATGAGGAACGTAGTGCACCTAAACCTATATCAGGGGAGGATGTTTATGAAAGAGTGAAAGACATCACCAATGAATTTGGTAAGAGATCACAATGTACGATGGCTACAACGAGTGACAAGTCTTTATTCAAGAAGAAGTCAATATTTTGGGATCTTCCTTATTGGAGTTCTTTGACAGTCAGGCATTGTATCGTTGTCATGCACGTTGAGAAAAATGTATGTGATAACGTCATCGGTACTCTGTTGAATATACCAGGTAAGACTAAAGATGGGATAAAATCCAGAATGGACCTACGTGAAATGGGAATAAGGACAGAATTAACAGAAGTAGTTAGTAGCGATCGCAGAACATACTTACCTCCCGCTTGTTACACGTTGTATAGAAAGGAGAAGAAAGCATTTTTTGAATGTTTGGTAAATGTTAAGGTGCCATGGGGTTACTCATCCAACATCCGTACATTGGTATCAATGAAAGATCTGAAGTTGATAGGTCTTAAATCTCATGATTGTCACATTCTAATGCAACAAATATTGCCCGTGGCAATTAGATCTATATTGCCGAAGCATGTAAGGTTTGCAATCACCAGACTTTATTTCTTTTTCAACAGTATGTGCAGCAAAGTTATTGACCCTGATACTCTCGATAATTTACAAAGAGAAGTGGTTGTTACCCTATGTCAGCTTGAGATGTATTTTCCTCTGTCATTCTTTGATACCATGGTACATCTTGTTGTCCACTTGACTAGGGAAGTGAAAATGTTGGGACCAGTTTTCTTGCATTGGATGTATCCCTTTGAACGATACATGAGCATTTTTAAAGGTGATATTCGAAACCGTTATCGGCCTGAAGGGAGTATTATTGAGGGTTATGTGGCGAGAGAGGTTATGGATTTTTGCAATGACTTTCTGAGTGGTAATGATGCTCCCGTGAATGACAAGAATATTGAGGAGCATTTTGGCAAAGGAGTTTTGGGAGCACGAGTGAAAGTAATCAGCCGTGAGCAGTTGGAGCAAGGTCACTTGTATATTTTACACAACATCGACGAAGTGAGTGTTTATATCGAGGAACATACCAATTTCATCAAAAGACAATATCCTCGATCCAATTTAATGCAGCTTGCTAGAGAGCATAACAAGACATTTATTAAGTGGTTTGAAGATAAAGTCTTACATCAACTATCTCAAATACCAGATAATGTTACTGAAACCATCAAATGCCTCGCCTTTAAACAAAAATTGAATGTTATGTCTTATGAAGGGTTTGACATAAATGGTTTCTCATATTACACAAAGCATCAAGATGATAAGAGTGTCATCCAAAACAGCGGGGTCACCCTTCAAGCGTCTTCATTGTTTTTTGCAAGTGCAAAGGATAAAAGTCCACGTGAAGCTAAAATGTCATATTATGGTGTCATTGAAGACATATGGGAGTTTGAATATGTAGATTTTAGAATTCCGCTCTTTAAATGTAATTGGGTTGACAACAACAAAGGAGTTATAGTGGATGAATTGGGTTTCACGTTAGTGAACTTTGAAAAGATTGGCGAGAAGGGTGAACCATTCATATTGGCATCACAGGCAAAACAAGTATTTTATATCGATGATCCTACAAATGATAAATGGTCGGTTGTTCTTCATGGTAAAAGATAGTTCATTGAAGATCCTATAGATGAAGAAGAGTACTATGATAAGTATGATGACTCAAATCCATTCTCAGTTGGGTTGCCAACACCACCAAACATTGAAGTTGGGGATCACAATAACTTGTATGTTTGCGGGGATCATAATGAAGGATTGTTAATTGATAAAAGATCACAATATTAGAGGCATGGATGTTTATATTTTTATTATGTTCCCATGATGACCGTGCTGATGATCACCGTGAGGGTGAGGACGTGCTTGCACCGCCTAACAATGTAAGTTTTAAGAATATATCCCTAAGGTTTCTATCTATATGTTCATTTATAATTATATTATGTAAGTGTGTTTTTTTATCAAAATTTTAGGATACTAGTTAATAGCAATTCTATTTAATTTGCAGGCATTCGCCAAAGACTACAGGCTATGCAGGACGGACATGACATAGCTATGCAGGCCATCGACATTTCTTTGTAAATCCAAAGCGCAACAGTCAGAGAGAAAGCAAGCATCCCACACTAAGGTTATATAGATATATAGTGGGACTAAGGTGACGATCCCACCTGCTAAAACAGGTTACCGACAACTACATGTTATGACTGGGAGGTCGTGATTCAGCAACCGTATGCATTAGCAGGAGGACAAATAGATTTCACCACGAGTTAACATTGAAGAAGGTCTACTAACCTACACTGGCTCAATGTAGGTTAGTAGACCTTCTTCAATGTTAACTCGTGGTGAAATCTGTTTGTCCTCCTGCTAATGCATACGGTTGCTGAATCATGACCTCCTAGTCATAACATGTAGTTGTCGGTAACCTATTTTAGCAGGTGGGATCGTCACCTTAGTCCCACTATATATGTACTAAGCTATAGTGTTGTATGTAAATTCGGCGCTGATGTTGTTATGCACTATATATGTGTTAGTCTGTCATGTTGTTATATGAATCTGAAACACTTGTGCGTGCTGCACTTTATGTACTGTATCTATATCATGCTTCCCTTCATTGTGGCTTCTTTTGCTATTTCATGGCTCTTTCAATATGATTTTGTTGACAATGATGAATAAAGAATAACTTTGTTCTCTCATAATTAATTTTGTGTGAATGTGAATGAATTTTTATGAATTGTGTGTAAAAATAATCAATACATGAATATTTCTACATGTGTCTGAATGTGAAAAGAGATGAAATAAATGGAACTACAGGTTGCTACTGGTTTCTACATGCGTGTGATGAAAAAAAATAATATGAGTGTGAATGACATATATATAATATTGTCCATCATGTTAAATTTGCAGGTTTATGGCCTGTTATTGGATGATATCAATGGATGTCGTAAAACCTGTAGTTCATAACTGAACTGCAGGTTTCTCATCCTACGACCAGCTACAGCAGGTCTGCAGACTGACATAAAAAATAAATAAAAACATAGGCGTCAATTATTTGAACAAAACTGACGAAATATGGCTACAATGTCGGTTTCCATACTAGTAACTGACGTCGATTTCCCTAATGAGGCCAGACACCACGGCCGTGCTACCACGGGCCAGACATAAAATAGGCGTCGGATAATTGCATAAAACCGACGACATATGGTAACAGTGTCGGTTGCCCTACTAGTAACCGACGTTTATTTTCCCTGGAGACCAGACACCGCTGACCGTCAGCACGGTCGTGGCAGCGGATGAGATGATGTTAGTTATCACTAATACACCGACACCGATAGTGCCCCAGATGGCGCCCTTTATGTGGCGCGAAGATATATGGCGTCGGTTTCGAAGCTAATAACCGACGCCTATACCCCCTGCTGGCGCGTTTTCGGTGTGTTTTTGGTGGCACGCGAAGGGTTATGGCGTCAGTTTGAGAACCGACGCGTAACGATTGGGCTTTTAGCAGTGCCCACATAGGTGTCACTTAGAAACCAACACTAAAGGCCTTAAAAAACTGACACTAAAGGCCGATTATGTACTAGTAATATGATGTTTGTTATTGTAACTAGAATAGTTGATTCGTAGTTATATGACTAGTCTCAACCATAGAGTAGGATATAATCTCAATAATTATATTAATTAGACTAGTAAAGTATGATATATATATAACATATTATTTTAGTAGTTACTTATGTATAGCGGGTACACAGGTCTAGCAGGTCTGGGTCCAAGCATACCCATTATTAGACCCGCTTATATGCGGATCCAAGGGTATGCAGGTATAAAAAATTAGACCCGTGATAGGTTTTTTAAGGGTCTGGATTTGTGGGTCCGCGGGTCTACCCGTACCCATTTACAGCCCTACCCGTGGGAGGCTGCTCGCACCTAGAGAAACAACAAACGCTGGTCGAGCGGGGGGGGGGGGGGTGAAAGAAGAGCCCAGGGGGAGAGGGTTCTAGCCAGCCGAGCACCAAAAACCGCTCCCCAGAGCAGAAAGTGCCGCCGTCAGGGAGATTACCGAGTCGCCAGAGCGCTCGCGAGCCCTGGTTTTCATGCTATTTTTTCAACCGTAAGGAGTTTGAAAGGTACCAACATAAGAGATAAAACAGTGTCATATGGTCTACTTCAAAAGAAGGTAAACACCAGAAGGTGTTAACCCCTTATCAATATGACACATAGAGGTACTAGTCGACTAGAACACTTCCAAGCGTTTGTAGTGAAAATAGTCAAAATGTGGTGTATGTGTGTGGGGAGGGGGGCTTATTACAAGCCCATGAAAGCCTAAGGTTTGAGTAGAAAGTTGTGGCGTTCCAGCTGGGAAGTTAGTTTTCACTGCCTCCTTCTAGAATCTACTCAATGGTGAGATCATGCGTGATGTTCGATTCGCCTGGCTATTTGGCCTGGTGGAGTTGTTCTGGGTTTGTAGTCCTGGTTTTATTGCATTATGAGAAGAAGGAAGTCATTGTAATGTTTTTGAATTTACATTATCAATTGTTGTTGCAGACTATAAATGTTATCAAATAAACACTTGTTCTATTTGATCCATAAGGTCCAAATGATAGCTACGATGAGAGTGTGGTTGTTGGTGTAAGTCACATATCAGCTTAGCGTAAGCTGGAGCCTGTGCATGATGTTTAGAAGAGGGTTGACAAGTATAGTAGTGGTTTTAGTATAGTGAGTCCATGGATGTTGTATTAGGTGACATCTAAAGAAGAGGTGCTGATTAGATTCCTCATTGTTGTGGCAGAGGGTACATCGTGATGGCCCATGAAATCCTTTGGTACGTATATATAATTCAGATGGAGTTTTGTCTTGACATCTCAACCATATGAGAATGTGCACTTTAGGTGGGTATCTAGTATCCCATATAGTTTTGTAACTAATAATCCGTCCTCTGAAGGAGAAGACTTTGTATGCTAATCTGGCTGTGTATGTAGAACCCCATATCTAAGACACTTGGTTTGAAGTATTGACTTCCATATGATTGAAAATATCATTATAGCAAATGGGGCCTATACTATCCAGCAACAAGCTTTTGAATAAGTTTTGCCTAGCTAATCCTAATTTTTGTAGTGTCTGGCTATTATAGTAAGAGGATATAGAAGTTGGGATCACATTTGATGAGAGGAGAGAATTGATAGGACATCGCCCATGGGACCAAGGACCCGTCTAAAAGTTGATGTTTAGTTTGTGGTGAGGTGACATATGGATTGTGTTGGCTACAATGTATAGAGAATCTAAAATGTGTTTCGACATTATAGTTGCCGAGCGTAAGG
This sequence comes from Alisma plantago-aquatica, assembly GCA_963693085.1. Lineage (NCBI taxonomy): Eukaryota > Viridiplantae > Streptophyta > Magnoliopsida > Alismatales > Alismataceae > Alisma > Alisma plantago-aquatica. Next base: position 831,563,430 of record OY856409.1, read on the forward strand.
CTCAGACATATCATGGGTTTTGGGATTTGTAATACGTGTTAATGATATTGGTTCAGAGTTTGGTTTGTTGTTGACAAATGGTGGTCGTAATCTTATGAACGAGGCACATGGATCAGAGTTTTGGGTTAATGATTTCCCAGCCTCCCTCTTCTTTGGATCTACAAATGGTATCTCAATGACCATATGCATTTTCTTACCATGATGTTCCCATAGGAAGGTGCACCAAAGATGATCGATTTTGTGAAGTACCATGCTTGGTAGAGGGATACAAACTAGGTGGTAAGTGATGAGAGGTGTAAAGGAGGCGTTGAGGAGGGTAAGTCTACCCACAATAGATAAGAAATGGTTTTGCTATGAAGAGGGTGAAATATTGATATCTGTTTATGATGAGTCGAGTTGGGTATATGCTTGGGGGAGAGCGGTATTTAGAGATAAATGTTCAGGAAGGATTCTATTTTGCATCCTAGGAGAGTTTTGAATTTGTGCATGTCACTGTCATTGATTTGTGATCCGATAATGGTGGACTTTGTGAAATTGAATTTCAAGCCCGATAGATGTGAGAAGATAGCGAGGATTCAGACAATGTTGATGACTTGAGCATCGTATGAAAAGATGAAAATGATGGTGTCATAAACATACTAGATGATACTATTCTCGCAGCCCCTAGGGCGGATGAGGATGCCATTTTTTGTTGCGTTATTGATAAGCGAAGTGAGGACAGAGGTAACGATGATGAAGAGGTAGGGTGAGAGGGGGTCATACTGCGTGAGTCTGTTGGTTCTTTGGAAATAACCAAAGGATGAGCCATTGTGTGAGAAAATTTAGCACTTGTTGCATTGAATATGGAAAGCCCAATTGGCGTTGTCGAAGGATTTCTCAAATTCTAACTTCAGGGTCAGAACGGGTGAGTTGATGTGTTGGATAGTGATACAGACATCTTGTATGTTCGTATGTTTTAGGAAAGCATATTGTGACAAATCAATAACCCATTGAAGAATATGCTTCATTCGAAGGCTCATAAGTTTCACAAAGATTTTATAGATGGAGTTAATGAGGCTGATGGGCCAGTAGTCCTGGATAGAGGTGGGGATATCTATTTGTCTGATGAATTCTATGTGGGTTTTGTTGACCTTCCTGATTAAGAAGTCAATGTCCCATTTCTGGTGAATTTGTGTAAAGAGGAGAAATCATATTCCATGGTCTCCCATGATTCCCTAAAGGACATATCAAAGCTATTTGGGCCAGGGGATTTGTCTATGCCCATGCTCATCATCGTGTTGCTAATCTCCACTAGCAGAATCCACTAGAAAAGGGTCTAGAAGGTGGTGATTTTTTGGGACTTTCATAGGGAAGATGTGATCCCAATTAAGCTGCACTTGTGTAGGCATCTGATGTCTGTTATTGTACATCATATTGTAAAAGTGGACAATGTGTGACATAATGGCTCGTCTAGAATGAATGTGAAGTCCACATCATCAATCCTGACAATAATCTTGTTTCAATGTTTGGTGTTGCATCACACATGGATATATTTAGTGTTTCTATCCCCCTCTTTAAGCCATTTGATCTTGTCCTGCCGCTTCTAAAGGATTTCCTCAAAGGAGTGAAGATGTCGAAGTTCATATTCAAGGATATGTGGGTCGGTATCGACTGTGGGGTTCGTTAAGATGGACAACGACTCTTGTTCTTTGTTATGTATGGAGGTTGAGAGTGATCCAAAGGTATGTTTGCTCCAATCTTTAAGGATCGATGTAATCCGTTTGAGTTGCCGGTGAATGGTTGACCTCATGTTAGAATTTGGTCTGATGGAGTACCATTTGTTGGATATGAGAGTAGGAAAGCTTTGATGTTGGGTACACTCAAAACAAAAAGGATTTGGGCCCCATGAGTGGTGCCATGTTTCCACTTTGATATGATGATGATTGGAAAGATTGGATGCCATAATGTGTGCATCACTAGAGGGTGATCGAGTACACATAGATTGTTGCACGAAAGTAGTCTAGTCTAGCACTATGTTGGCCTCTATGCCAAGTCCAAATACCTTAGCTAGTCTGACTATGTAAGAGGTTGTTATTTTGGATAAAATTGAGAAAGTTTGTGGAGTGTCTATGGTATTGCAGAGCGTTGTTACTATCTGCATGGTTCCGTTCATGGGATCCAGTGACTAAGTTAAATTCACCTCCAATGATCCAGGGAACATAGGAAAAGAGGGTGGCAAGCTCCTATAGTTTAGCCATGAATAGATCCTTGCATGATCGAGGCCGTACACGCCTTTGAAATGCCGCTTTGTGTTGGTAGTAGTGTCTAAAAACTCAATGGAAGTATTGGAGGTGTTATGAATGATGTTTGTAATGCTGAGGCTATTTTCATTCCAACCAATAAGTATACCACCACTAAATCCTTGAGCCGGAAGTTTTGTCCATTTGTTAATGTGTCGACCACCTAAGTGTTGTAGTTGAAAGTTTGTAAGTACAGTTTTGGTTTCATGTATAGTGATCAGGTTAATGCGATGTTGATAAATGAAGTTTCTAATGGTACAATGTCTTTTTGGGTCTGCCATACCACAAGCATTCGAAGATGCAATAATCATTAACACTGGTATATGATAGCAGGTGCAAAATAGAAGGCACCCATGGCTAGATATCCAAATAAAAAGAGCCTCCCCATGGTATGAGAGTCTCTTCGGTCCATCCATTGCATGTAGGTGTGGAGCTCATGCAAGTAGAGGATGGCCTGATGTGCGTCGGTGTAGGATAGCCTGATGTTTTTGCTTAAGAAAAGGAAGTCGTCAAGGCTATCCCATGATGCAAGGTACTTAATCTCATTGAGATGGGGGTAGGTGTGGTTTGGGTGTGGGGAGTGTTTAGTTACAAGACAAGAGCATAGTAAGGGTAAAGAAGGCGTGTAATGACAAAAAGGACATTGCTAAAAAAATACCATACTTGTGTCATCTAGGGTGAAGAAATTCTACCATTTCTACAACTCAGGTGTGTAGAGGAGAGTGGTGAAAGATTGAACAACTTGGTGCTCCTTCATCGCCAGTTTTTTGCTTTATAAGAGAGGGATGCTGGAGGCTTTGAGATCCTTGTTGATCATTGCTTTGAGTTTGTAGCAGTATTCAGATTGATGTTTTTGTATATGGACCAGTGAGAATGTTGGTATCCTTGGTCAACATGGGACCTCCATTATGGGAGTTAGAAGAAATTATTTGGCTTGTAGTAACAAGGTCTTTTGAAAAGGGAATTGGGTCGTGATGGGTCAAATGTAGAATTATGAGGTTTGGCGTTAGTTTTTTGTTGCCATTGGTTGTATTTTTTTATGTAGGGACCGGGAAACTTGGGTTATTTTACAACTTGCTAGGTCTGAACCATGTGTCAGGATGTAGAAGTTAGGAGTGAAAGTGTATGGATGTTTAACTTTGAGTTTAATGTTGTGGACCATCCCTCCACATCTAATGTTAAGATCTCCCAGGATAGTGGTGTCTTTCATGACTGCAAAAATGTAGAAAGATTTGGGGAAGTCGGTGGGGTAGAGGATTTAATGTTAATAAATTGTATGGTGACACCAACAAAGTGTGCTATGGATTTGTTGACTTCTTAACTCCACATGTGAGGTGGGAGATCCAATATCAATATCCATCCAAAAGCCCATGAGTTAGCTAAAGAGGTTCCTTGTACCATTATCCATCAAGATATATGGGCTTGAGAAAAGCCATTTTCACAAGCAAAGGTGAAAGTGTGTCCCAATGTATGCTCAAAAACCAAATTCTCAGGTAAGGTGTAAAGGAGCCTGATGGGGGGAGAAAATTTTGGGTTTAAGGTTGGTGCAGTCGGGTAGAAGGAAGGCCAAAGATTTGGTGATTTTTAGGTTTTCAATCTCCGTGTTATCAGGTTTGTTGACGATGTCAACCATGATGGTGCAGGAGGAAAGAACTTTAAGAAGGCACATGCTGTGAACATGGAGATCGATGGAGCATTCAAGAGTGGTGGAATTGGCATCCATCAATGGAGTGTCGGGCAAAGAGGATTATCAGCATTTCAGAGTCTTATCTATATAGAGGCACATAGTGACGGAGAATGGTTGAGGAGAGGGAGCTAATGCAGGCTCAATATTAATAGTAGAGGGTACAGAAGGAATGTTTGAATGGTTTGAATGGGTGGTGGGTAGGGGTGTGGAGCCATGGGAAGGCAACATCTATCGGTTGTAGGATGGTTCTGGGATGAAGCATAATAGATAAAAGGGATTTGAGAGAAATATATCCTCTACTGAGTGGCATGAACTCTGGTTGGTTGGGAGGTTGTTGAAAATATATGTGGTGCAGGAGGATCTAGAGAGATGATGACCAAAATCCATCACAGAGGGGGCAGGGTGCTGGTGTAGAGTGTCTCTGTGGGATATACACCAATGAGGTCTAGGATGTGGGAATGCGTATGAGATATGCCTGATTTTGAACAAGCAAAACATTATATTAGAAAGTCTAGTTGATTTAATATTGGGATATGCGTATTAGAGAGTGATGGGCACAAGCTGAAGTTGGGAGAATCCCAAATCATCTTGGAAATAGATAGACAACTAAAAAAAATGGATAAGCCAAGCCCATATAAGAATTTCTCCCCCCTCAATATTATAATAAAGCACTCATCACTCAACACTCAGACACTCCCCCTCAAGTAGATACTCCAAGAAAGAAGGTCGCAGTCACAGAAACTTCATGATCATTTGGAGGTTAAATAAGCAGAAATAATAGTGATTCATGGTATTCATCACAATCTCTAATGTTGTTGCCTAAAAAGTGTTGGATCACAAAAGCAATAGTAGTCAACATACAAATAAAGTACGGACAAATCAACATGCAAAATAGTGCATGGACGAGCCAGAGAGTGCTGACACACAATAGTAGAAACTCGACGTGTAAACAAGGCACGAACAAGCAAAAAGGTCAACATGCGCAAAGCATGGACAATTTCGAGATGCAAACAAAGCACAAACAAACCAGAGAGTGATGGCACACAATATAAAAGTGGACATAGCCAGATAGAATACCAATGTGCAAAGTAGCAATCAAATAAATAACTCAAATATGCAATGTAGACTAAGCTCCAAGTAAAGTCAGCAACAAAAGTCTTCATCATCTTATCTCTTCATAAAATATTCATCACAATAGTAGACGTCAAAGTACAGAGAGTGTTGGTTCATAGTAGAACGTCAACGTGCAAATAGAGCAAAGATGGAAAATAGTGCAAAAGCAGAAAGCAACAAGTTCTAGTCATAGCACAAGTAGCAAGAACGATGTCCCAATATGTAACTTCATAGAAGCGATCAAGGTAGATGATGAATAGGAAATAATAACAACATGAACTTCCACATAGCTGCAAAAAAATGGTATGAAGATACATATATCACTATATCAACAACAAAAGGTGGTATGAAGATCCTCTAGCAGTAGAACCAAAATCTTCTTCTTCTTTCTTCATTGCTCCTTGATTTCATCTCTTCCCTTTAATATTCATCCTCTATTCTCCCCCTCATTCCAACCATGAAAAGAGTCAAGAGAGTGGCTGGAGTGGAGAATAAAAAACAACGGTAGAGGCAAGGTTTGTGTAGGAAAATATGTGGAGGAGGTAACTAACAACTCGAGTCAAGGTAGAAAATGACTCGATTAGGTAGATCTGAATAGAAAAATAAATGGATCTTTCTCTGACCCAAAATACCAATTAGGATACAAATGGATCTGATTAGCACAAATATGTGGTGTGTATATGGGGGAGGCAGTATATTTTTTTTATTGAGTGTGATTCATGTATATGTAGGTGGAGAAAGGGAAGTGGAGGAAGAATCCGCAGTAGGTTGATGGGTGGTGGTCGACAAGAGTGGTCGATGGGTGGTTGTACACAATAGTAGATGAAGGATAGATCAACCGGGTTATAGGTTGACAGAAAGTAAGTCGATAGGTGGAGGTCGACAATGGGGTGGTTGACATGTAGGTGGTCGATGAGTTATAGATCGATAAGTGGGTGGTTGACAATAGGTGAAGAAAATGGTTGGTCGACGGGTGGGTGGCTGACAGGTGGGTGGTCGACAGTAGGAGATCAACAAGTAGTGGTCAATGACTAGTGGAAAATGAAGGGTTGGTGGATGGGAGGGTGGAGTTCAATAGGCAGCAATAGGGTGGATGGTCGATGGGGGCGCTGATGAGGCAGGGACAGGCAAGCAACATCAATAACAATAGAGCAGTTGGCAGATGAAACAAGTAGCAAGGCCATTGACAGGCACATATTCAACATCTAACAGTGTCCAGAAGGAGCAGCAACACGTGCATAGTAGGGTGGTAGAGCGGCATGGGCGCATCACGCGACAGGCTAGGAGCAACGGGCCTTGGACAGCAGTATCAACAGAAGGAAGGTGCTAGCAACGAAAGTTGACGTAGGGGCAGGCGACAACGATAGGGGAGAAGTAGGAGGCAAAGGGGTAGGAGCAGCAAAGAACATTGCAGAATATAGAACTATAGTGACCATAGAACAACCTACAAGAAGCCGACCCAAAAGGAAGAAGGGTGGCCACCCATCGAATACATCTCCCTTGGGTTTCTCTTTCTCACGTGAGAAGGCTCAGGGTCATTGCTCTGATACAATGTGAAATAATAAAAGAGGGTTGTTCATTGTATTGATAAGAGGTAACCCTACTCCTATATATAAGAAAGTAGGGAAGCGTACAAACTCAAACTAAACCCTATTGGGCCAAGACATACTTGGGCCATATTACAAAACACTTAATAACATAAATAAACATACTCTCTAATACATTTCATTAGAAAATGATAAAAATGGCATAGGTGCCCAAAGCGGAGGCATCACATGCATCTCTATTCTGGGTTGCACCTAGATTTTTTATGCATAACCTCCACCCATGGGTATTTTGATGCATTCTGCACTAGATTAAAATGGTATGTTTCTTGGTCCTCATGTGCATAATCATAAGCTCTGTGTTGATCCAGAGTGTCTGATTTAGATTCCAATTGTAGTGGAGGAGAAGCAACACAAAACTCATCAATATGGAGATATAATCTTGTAGGTTGAGTTTCACGAATATTGACATACATGAATCGTGGTGGTAGTGGATCATGGTGAATCATAGGTTCACCAAGATGTGTCAGGGGGATGATGTTGTGTCCTCCAATTCATCTTCCTATTTTATGTAGTGTTGGTATATATGCCCAGAGAGCCAATCATATGATGAATGGGATGTGGCATTAAATATGTTATTTGATAATAATAAAGGTAATTCTGTCTATTATGTTTGTCTCAGTCATGATATGATGACACAAATGTAATTAGATGTCTAAAGAATGATGTTACTCGATGACATATGTCTTCAAGTATGTGACTTGAACAATGAGATTATACATATGATAAGAGTACACACATTCTTGTTATGTCCCTAGTTGGATATTACCATGGAAGCAAAATAGACAACAATAATACATAAGACTAGATTGTGTGTTGTCTGATGACATAGTCTCATTAGCCATGATATGTGATATCAAATCAAGCACACAAGTACATGTTAGAGAATAGTGTATCGGATAGATCCACCATGAGAGTGATACATGGAGACCATGGAATGGTAGTTAGAATCAACTCTCATAGTGATAGTGTTGATTGTGGTTCTTAGACCTGAAGTCACTACATTCATCACAATTTGTTTGGTATACTTTAACATCATCCAATGTAACCCTAAATAAGGATTGCCATAATAGTGATGATTGGATAGTTGTGACACATGGGGACTGAGTGTGAGTGATGTAGATGGGATTTGTCCCTCCTCCAAGAGATTGGTATCCAGGACACTTGACAAGCAATACTGGGTCATGTGCGACCGTATTCATGTGATTCAACATGTGACATGTGAACTCACTTGCATCTCAGACAATCTGCTCTAGTTCAAGGAACATGGATTGAATGTTGAGAGGATGACAATTCCATGCCTCGAGTTCAATCTGAATATCAGAGACAAAGGAACTATACGATCATAGTAACCCTGATCTTGGATTGTAGGTTGAAGTTGTTCTCTAACTTTTCAAATTACTTGGGTAGCAATGATGTCTTATTAGGCACCACTCTTATCTTGTGATGTCATAACTGGTTATGAACATGCACTGCTAACATAATTCTGGACCTATAGTGTCACTCACATAGGATACACTTGAATTAAAAGAGTTTATTCATGGATGATGTTTAAAATGGTTAGTAAAGGTGTTTAGGTATTCAATCAAACAACTGAGGTTCAAAATTGACTGACTGGACTCTGAACCAATCGGTTCAAGTATTGAACCAATCACTTGGAGTGTCAGGTCAATTGTAATCAATATTGGTTGAACTTTTCCTGAACCGGACAAGTGAAATGACCATTTCACAATGTGACGCAATCGTTTCACTATGTCAGATGACTAGTTCACCCTCTGGGTTGCCCGATTTAGTTGCCAATTTGATTGGAATAAGGATTGATGTTGATGTCATGTTTCAATCGAGCATTGAATACCAATGTGATTTAGAACAAAAAAATACGCAAACCAACCAGTTCACTTAGTGAACCGAATGACTCATGCACCAACTAATCAATTTGATGTGTGAACTGACTGGTTCACGTTTGTAGGTTTCAGAAAATTCATGATTCTAAACCCTTCTACTCCCACACAGATTGGGAACCCTGACCTTGGCCTCTACTATAAATAGATGGATATTGGGGGCTTCCCAACACACACAATTGAGAATCAATTTCTATGACAATTATTGTCCTCTCTAGTGTGGTAACTAATAGAGATCCCGAATAAGTCCTACCCAGTGAAGGGAGGGATAGCGAGGGTGAGAAAAACTGAGAACAATTATGGGAGAGCATGTCGGTGACTAGTACATCGCCAAAAGGGGACAACTCCTTCCCATTGACTCTTGTAGTGCAATGTAGAGTTCCTGGTGGTCCACGTGGACTACTCTGGAGGGAGGAGGCCATTGTCTGCCGCTTGGAGGACATCATCAACTGGTGTCCATGGTGCTGCACCAGGGTGCCAGTAGAGATGACTGTTCGAGTGTTGCTGTTGTTGAAGGACTGTACTGCTGCCTGAAGAAGAAGCATCTACTGCAAGAGTAATGTTGCTGGATTTGCTCCAGGACCAGGTATAACCTTGCAAACCCTTCCTTCCTAGATACATTGTTGTTGATGCAATCTTCCTGTTATGGGAAATGGGCATTTAATTTTTTTATTTCCGCTGCCTATATCTACGCTTGATTTTTCTACAATGGTATCGGAGCCATGTTAATTTACGGTGTATCTGGGATTTAAATTGATATGATTGGATTTAGTTTTCATTATTTTATTGCATACGACGTGAATATTAAATGTATTAATGTGATATCTGATTAAATTCCACATACTCTTCTCAAACTAATATAAAATATGATATGATATATATGCAATTTACACACATCATCCTAAATTTTTTTGATGGTGGATGTTTAGCATGGTTATGGCCAATAATCCTAGATCCATGTGTGCTTTGGTTGTGTTTATTTATTCCTATTATTACTCGATCTACGTACAGAGCCTCTCTCTCCTTTCCAAATGTAAATTAATACTCATCTTCTTATTTCCCCTCAAATATAACTCATAGTTTTGCCTTTTACAATGTAATAAGAGATATGATAGTTGAGACAAATCAATCGACTGGAGGAGGCTAGATGACAAGAGGATAAACCAATTGACTGGTGGATCAACCCATCGGCTGGTGGAGTCCAGACGCCGCTTGGACTTGAGAACCAGACGACCATTTCAAGAGCCCAACTGAGCGACCAAGAGGTGAGCCAAATGGTTCAAGAGTTGAACCGACTAAACTGGACTGGTTCGAGCACAAATCTTCATCAACAATAGGGTGCATATGATGTGCCTTAGGTGGTAGTAATTCCTTGGGGCTCCAAGGAATTACAGTAGTATGGTCATAACTATTGTTTGTGTGTTTATTATTGCATGTTCTTGTTTGTGGTTATAGCATATATATGATACATACTATAAGTATGTGGTGATTGGATATGTATATGTATTTATATATAAAATCCCTCAATACAATATTAAGTCTTAGATGCTTTCCATTAGTAACACATATGAAAAGCTTGATCGACTAAGCGTGGGCACCCCACAGGTGGTGCGCTATCTATCTCATGGAAGTGTGATGGTAATAATGTGGGCTTGCCAAGCGGGGTTCATTATTATCGTGTTGGGCATTGGGTTAGGATTAACTGTGTGGTCATAATGTGATTAAGCATCAAAGGCATGTAGATGACTATAGAAAAGATCTGTGCATATCATCTATCTGAGAATTGCATATGATGCAATTGGCAAATGTTTCCTACCTTAATAATTGGTTATGGACACTGGCGTTGGCTGGGTAATAATTCAATTGTTTTGGATATTGGCTTACTAGAAGATTGTACACTGCAATCTTCCAAATTGATACATAAAGGTCATCGATTTGAAAAAAATTAGAAGTAACAATTAATTAAAGGACTAATTAATATCGTTAATTTATCAAATCAAACAAACAAAAAATGTCCCTGCTTTTTCAGGGTAAGAAGGGGTAGAGAAAATGCCCCGAGCCAATGTCCGAGTACCAGACGCTATTGCAATATTTATTTGTAGAATCAAATGTCAAAAACACAGACACGTTGTTATTGTGACCAGTCCTTAAAAGGGGACAAGTTGAACGAGATTGACTTCCATATCTGGTTAAGGATTTTTGAGAAGTGTTCTCAATCATGAGTGAAAAATCTACATCCTTGAAAGATCATAGCTAGAACAACCCACTCCAAATGCACCTAAATCTGAAATGGGTGCTTACTTGAAGCATGCCAATGATTCCATAGACATTGAGCACCTTATGCTTTGTTGTATGAACTATGAGTTGCATGAACAACATGATACTTAGACATTCTTGATATGGTAACACATCTTAAAGAATCATGTAAAGCATGAAAGGTATAATATATCCAAAGCATTGTTTGAGTGTAAACTGACAGAGGGGGATCCAGTAGAGCCCCATGTGCTCAATATGATTGGGCATGTGGAGTAACTGGGATTTCTCTTAGGTCAAGAGTTGACCATGGATATGGTTCTACAAATTGTTATATGAATCATATAGTCAGTTTATCAAATGCTTGGCATGTTGATTAATACTGAAGCATGGAATAAGAAGGACAAATCCATGATGGTGATACGTGGAAGTGAGTCTAAGGGAAAAGGAAAGGCCAAGAAGAGTTCTAAGGCTATGCTAAAGTCCAAGTCTTCTGCACTCAATATATGGAGAAGGGTAAGTGTAAAAGGAAGCTATCCTATTCACTTAAAGGATAAAGAAAAGAAAGTGTCACCATTGTCACATGTCTGGACATTGAAAAGGAACTATCCTCTTTATAGAGGATCTTAGGAAAATGACGGAGATAGAGATATCTACTTTAGGATCTGAGAAAAAGTCATCTAGAACTGTATGGAGCAAGGGTTGTTGTCTCTACAGTTGGAAGATGTCATTCATGGGCACATAATAGAATTAGTGAATTGCTATTATGTACCTACCATTGATGAAAACATCATATGTCTTGTATGAAAAGAACACTATGTTTCATTTTAAACGATACAAACTTTTATGGCAATGCCCTATTCTCACAACCTATACTTAATAGTTTTAGAAAAAAATGTGTATGACACATTAATGAATGATTTGATGACTCAAATAATGAATGCCTACATCATTGTCATCTAAAGCACATAAATGAGAAATGCATTTCTAGAATCCATATGATGGTTATTTAGACTCTTTTGGTTATTTGACCAATATTGACATGCATATCTTATTCGTTGTGCAATATGACAAAAGCATCTTTACTAGATGTAGTGGGAGAGCGACTACTCTATTAGGGCTCATACATACTAATTTATATAGGCCTTTTAGAATAAATGTTAAAGGTAGTTACTAATACCTCATTATATTTACTGATGCTATAAGAAGATATGAAGTTTGTATTTAATGAAATACAAGTATGAATCTCTTGAAGTGTTCAAGGATATTATGACTGAAGTATGTAACTAACTTGGTAAAAGTATTAAGATACTTCGATGCAATCGATGTTGAACCAAGAGTTTGAGTACCTTCTGGGAGATCATGATAATGTATCATGATGAACTCCACCTGAAACACAATGATAATGTATCAGAAAGAAGGAATCACACATTGTTAAGTCATGGTGTGATTATCAATAAATTCTAGATAATCTTCCAATTTCTTTTGGGTACATACTTAACACTAAGCAATGTACCATCTAAAATGGTTCAAAAGACATCATATGAGATATGGCACATGAGGTGTCCTGATATGTATTTTATAGTGATTAAGATTGAAATATTATGTAAGAAAATAGTTTCTTAAATGGATTTGTCCACAAATCACATAAATGTTATTTTGTTGAATACTACTTTTATCTCCCAATCCAACAATAAATGTGTTTATTTCCAGGAAGACTGTATTCATGAAGAGGAACCTAGTTCCAAAGGAATCACTAGGAGTAAAATTAGAACTTTTAATGTTCCAAAAAATAAAAAAACATTGAACCTAAAGAGGTGCAGTAGGAACAAGGAGAATCACAAGTTGTTTTGGAATCTCAAGTTCCTTATGCAACACACAAACCTTATAGTTCTACTAGAACATGCCTTGAGTTTGAAAGACTATGATATCTTATAATTGACAAAGGTTATGAGTGTTGGTATGTATGCCCTGAGAGCCAATCATGGGATGATTGGTGGGATACATTAAGATTGATTTGATAAACATCAAAGGCAAGCTTCCAATTCTTTCTGGTTCAGTCATATGAGATAGTGATAGAACAGATTGAATGTCTAGAGAATGACAGTACTCAATGACGTATGCCTTCAGGTTGAGGACCTGAACGATGAGATCATACAGATGCTAAGAGTTTGTACATTCTTGTTATGTCCCTAGTCGGATGTCATTGTGGAAGGTAGATAGACAGCAATGACACACAAGACTAGATTGTGGTGTTGGTTGATGACAGAATCTCATTAGTCATGATATAGAGATATCAAACCAAACACATAGGTACTTGTTAGAGAACAAGTGTACCGGACAGACCCACCGTGAGTTTGACACATGGAACCATGACATGGTAGTCACAGTTAGTACTCACAGTGATGGTGGTGAGTGTGATTCTTAGACCTGAAATCACTGCACTCAACACATGTCGTTGGGCCCACTTTGACATCATCAAACGCAGTCCTGAAACATGGGTTGTTATAAAGGTGATGATTGGGTGGCTTTGACACATGGGGCTTTTGAGGGGTGAGTGATAGATATGGGATTTGTCCCTCCTGAGGGAGCTTGATATCCAAGGCCACTTGATGAGTAGGATTGAAATAGGCGTGCGCACGCATGTGTGAATTAGTATGTGATATTGATGTCATACATATCTCTTCCAATCTACTCTGAGATCAAGAAAGTGAATGAACATTGACAGGATGACTATTCCATGCCTCGAGTTCATTCGGGATATCAGTGACAAAGGAATTATACATTCACTGTAACACCATTCACGGAATGTAGGATTGAAAGTTGTTCTCCAACTTTCTATTTCACTTGGGTAGCACTGATGTGTGACTAGGCACCGCTCTTTGCTTGTGAAGTCATAAGTGTTATGGACTTTCACTGCCAACGTGAAATGGACCTGCAGGGTCACACACATAGGATTTAACATGGAAGAGGAGTTTTGTCCACAAGCAATGTTTAGATTGATTACTAAACAAGTTTAGTAGTTCAAATTAAACATTCAATCAATTGATAGCTCAATATCATATTGTTCAAGGTGTTGGACACATTGATTGGAGTATCAGATTGATTGAAATCGCAATTGAATAATTCTATACAATCTGCACTCCCAACCGATCGGCTCATGTGATGAACCAATCGGCTGAGCTTGGTGAACCGGTCGGCTCAAGTGTTGAGCTGATCGGCTCAAGGACAGAGTGAATGATTGCTTCAAGTGTTGAAATGATCGGTTCAACTGTTGCAACTGGGCAACTTGGGAAAGTCGGATTGGTGAGAATTTTCCTTGTGTTTCACTTGCCCAATTTGATTGGAACAAGGATTGGTATTTGATACCAATTAGAAATAAAAGTTGGAAAGTCAATCGGGAATTGGTCAGGACCACGAACCGACCAGTTCAGAAAGTGAACCGACCGGCTCATGGGTCCCAACCGATCGGTTGAGTGTCAACTGACCGGCTCAGATCCCCAACCGACTGTTTCAGAAATGAAACGATCGGTTCAAGTTGCGAGTTGGTTGTTTTTGTGGAAAATCTCGAACCCTTCTACTCCTACTTTTAGTCCCGCATTGCCCGGGATGGAGAACCCTGTCCCATGACCCTCCTATATATATAGGGGTATTGGGGGCTTCTCAAAGTACAACTCAGTGCAACCAGTTGCTCTGCAAAGTTGTCGTTCTCTCTGGTTTTGGTAACTGAGAGAGAGCCCGAGCAAGTGCTTCCCGTAAAGGGAGGTGAAGCAAGGGAAAGACAACTGCAGTTGCAACTGGAGGTAGGAGAGTGTGTTGGCGACTAGTACGTCAACAGGAGGGTGCGACTCCTTCCACTTCCTTGTGAGACAAGGAGTGGGGAGTTCCAGGTGGTCCGTGTGGACTACTTCAGAGGCGGGAGGTTTCTTCCGCTAAGGAGGACAACTGTCAACCCCGACAGTCCCGGTGAGAGGAGGAGTCGTCAGTCTCGGTGCGACCAGGAGCTGCACAGACACCGTCCAAGACCGGAGTTGAAGACCGCGCAAAGCGCGAGGTATTGTCACCGAGCAAGCCTCGGGACAAGGTATGATTCCACAAACCATCCATTTCCTATTATATAGACATTGACGCATTTCCTTGTTCCGGGTTTGGGGGGGAAATTTTTTGTTTCCGCTGCCTTCTCTGCCTCCCCTAAAAAAATCCAACAGTGGTATCAGAGCCACGTCAACTGCTCTATATTTTAGGAATATCAATATGATCAATTTTGGTTTGTCGCCTTTGTTTATTGCATACGATGCGAATAAAATTGGCTTTATGCATGTCCAATCCTAAATCCACAAATCCCAATTACATATATGATATGTATTATTAATGCACTCGATACGCGTCGCCCTTAAACGAGTTTTGTGGTGGATGTATAGCATGGTTATGGCCAATAAACCCTATATGTGTATGGTTGTATGTGGTTGCTTGCTTATCGATCTGCGCACCGATCTTCCTTCTTCTATTCCTGACGTAACTCGAAATAATTCGAGATTCTTTCTTACCTTTGCTCCCCCTGAATGTAACTTGGGGTTTCCCTTTTAAGCAATGTAAAATTAGGATAGTTTTTATTTCTTGTTATGTCAGAGAACGGAGGACATCCTGACAACAGCTGAGACGATCAGTTCAAGGCGTGAACCGATCGGTTGACATTCCAGATGATCGGTTCAAGGGGTGAACCGATCGGTTGATGACCAGTTCGAGGAGAGAGACGAGCGGGTGGTGGCCATGAAGAGATGCACGACGACCAGGTGAACCGATCGG
This sequence comes from Alisma plantago-aquatica, assembly GCA_963693085.1. Taxonomy (NCBI): domain Eukaryota; kingdom Viridiplantae; phylum Streptophyta; class Magnoliopsida; order Alismatales; family Alismataceae; genus Alisma; species Alisma plantago-aquatica. The sequence continues at coordinate 831,579,073 of OY856409.1, forward strand.
TTGGAGGAGCCAACCGATCGGCTGGTGGCACCCAGACGACCGAGCCAGAACGAGCAAGTCATTCATGTGATGAGTTGATCAACTCGAAAGGCAAAGGCACAGAAGTTCATCTTGTAAAGGTTGAATGTGATGTAGACCTAGATGACCGTGATTCCTCTTGGCTCGAGGAATCCCATTAGGATGGCCATAATCATCACTTTTTATCGTTTGTGCATGTTTTCTGTGGGATATAGCATGTATATGATACATACTATGTATTGTGGTGATTGGATATGTATATGCATATAAAAACCAAATCCCTCATTAAATATTAAGTTTTAGATGCCTTCCAAATGCGACACACGTGAAAAGCTTGATCGACCAAGTGTGGGCACGCCCTAGCATGGTGCACCGTCTATCTCATGGAAGCGTGAAGGATGAATGTGTGGGTCTGCCCTAACAGGGTGCATGTTCATCATGTTTGCTTTGGGTCAGACTTAACAAGGTGATCTAGATGAGATCTAGTATCTTGAGGCATGGAGATGATCATGGCAAGGAGTTGCATATGACATCTTATCAAGAGTTGCATATGATGCAATTGGCAAAAGTTGCCTACCTGAGAGATCTATGTTGTGGGTGACAGCCCTAGCTGGTCCATGACTTAGAGGATTTCAAGATCTTGCCCACTAGAAGGTTGTACGCTGCAATCTTCCGAATTGATGGTGAGGGCTATCAATTTGAAGTAAAATAGTGGGAGCGATTATTAATTAAAGGACTAATTTTATCGTCAACTTTTCAAATCAATCAAACAAGTCAAAAAGAGTTTTGGACTAAAATTGCATATATTTCCTTTTGTTAAAATAAATGGTTAATCAACAAATCACTTTATTTGCGATTGGTCTTTGATACCAACAAATTAAATGGGAATAATTCCACGACTGGTTAGGATGATGAGAAGTGTTCTCAAAGAGCGAGAGCTCCAAGTCCTAGTTATACCAAGACCAGATGAACTCAATCCCACTACATCAATGGCTGAAAGTATGCTTATGGAAGCATACCGAGGATGACATTGATGAGGAGTGCTTGATGTTGTATTCTCTGAACTGTGAGTTGCAGAGACAACATGAGACATATGATGTCTCAAGGACACTGTCTTAGTATGTCATGACAGAAGGAGATCCAGTAAGGTATTCACGCACTCAATATGATTGGGTATGTGGAAAACCTGACTAAGAAGGATTCCCTCTGAGCCAAGAGTTGGCTATTGGTATGATACTGCAAATGTTGCGATAATCATACAGTTCATGATAAACTACAACATGAACAACTTTGAAAAGCGTTGACAAAGTTGTCGGACATGCTGAGGATAGTAGAGGCAAATATGAAGAAAGACAAACCATAATCTTTGATGTGATCAAAGAAAAGGTAATTCTTAAGGGCAAGGACAATGGCAAAGCAAAGAAGTGTTTTGATGTTAGCCAGCAATCCAAGCCGTCTTCAGCCTCAAGGCACATGGGGAAAGGGTGTATGAGGGATTGCCCTCTATATCTGGAAGAACAAAAGAAGATGAAGGAGGGGATGGAGATCTCCACCTATGGTATCATGAAATGAACCACTTCTTTATCTGAGGTATATGATACCGAGATATGGATATGTCATATATGATATGCAAAATCTGCAAAGAAGTGATGGCCTTTGTGAAAGGACCAAGAAAGAAGTACCCATCATTGGAGCAAGTGTTGCTGCCATAGATAGGAGTATCTTTCAATTTATTTCAGCCTAAAGGGCATGAAATAGAATTGAGAACTGCTATTTCATATATTGCCAATAGATAGAAACACTTTATTTTGCATATTGTATGACAATGATGGCAATTAATAAAGTTGATGTTTCAATCTTAAAGATATGATCATTGTGGCAATGCCCTGTTTATCTTGTGATACATGGTATGCATAAGATAAAATGATACCTAAAGTTATTGATAACTCAAACAATTAAATTAGCATAAATCATAAGAAATTCATTTCTAGTTTTCATGTGATGGATAAATCTAGACTCTTTTGGTTAGAGAACCAGTAAGAGACATGAATCTCTTGTACATGATTAATCAATCTTCACTAATGGTAGTGGGAGAATGATTATCCAATTAGGTATAATACATGTGATGTATTTAAATACCTATTGGAACAAATGCTAATACTTCAAACGATGTTTAGATAAATACCAATATGAATATCTTGAAGTGTTCAAGATTATCATAGATGAAGTACAAATTTGGTAAAGTGTTAATTCTTGATGAGATCAATGAATGAAATACTTGGACCAAATGTTTGAGATCCTTTTGAGTGATTATGATAGTGTATCATAGTGAACTCATGATTAAGGCATGGTGATGTCTAAATCAAGAAGGAATCATACTCTAAGGAGTTAGAGAATGATGATCAAATAACTGAATTCTTCTTAATAAAAGAATACCCCACACTAATAAAGGATATTAAGAATCACAAGGGTTGTGAGTTCTTGTATCCTTAACAGATACACCTCAATTATCTATGTGATGAGTTGTTCATGTGATGAGTCAACTATCTAGATGAATATGAGGAACTAAATTTTGAGTTATGGTTTATGACCATTACATCCTAAATGACATCCATGTGAACCATAAGGTATGACCTTGATGGTAGCACTCATTGGATCAAATCCATAAGTGCAAATGAGTCTTAAGTGTTAAGACACATGGATAACATTTTGAGAAGGATGATGCTTGTTGATTTCAACTTAATGACTAAGACATTTAGCATATGGATACTAAAACTACATTCCTATGAGGAATAAAACAAGGATGTGTACGTGACACAACCTATAAGGTTTATGAATCCACTAATGCAAATGAAGTCTATAAGTTACAATAGACTAATCAATGTGATTGATTGAGTACAAGCAACTCAGAATTGGATCCTTACTTTGATGATATGGTCAAAGGGTTTGACTGATATGTCAAAGATAAAGAAGGGATCTGTGATTCAGTGGGAGCGTGTTCACATTCCACATGTTGATGTGAAATGGAAATGTTCTAGAATGGAAATCCAAAAGTGGAAATTATCTTTAAGGAAGATAGAGATGTTTCCTATGTGATAGGAATAGAGATCTATAGAGATAGTTCTCGAAAAACCTCTTGACCTGGAAAAGAGAGAGCATACATTGGCAATCTGTATTGAAGGGTTCAGTGTACACAGATTCAGTGGGAGAAAAACTTGTCCATGTTACATGGAGTTAGTATCCCAAGGCCAAGTGTCCAATTCTTATGAAGAATGGGAACACTAAGAATAGATATGGATCTATCATGTATGTAATCATCCCATTATCTTGCATGGCAAGAACAAAATGCATTCATCATCTTGTATGTATGACATGACAATTTGATGTGCTCATCCTAAAAACTCGTATGTGGGACATGACGAGTGGATGTCTGTCTACTTCCAGTAAGTGTTACTGGAAACCATAAGAGCTTGATAAGTACTGGTTCTATGGAGATAAGGAAGAGTTCGATGTAAAGAGTTACATTGATGCGAACTTCCGAAAGGACAGAAAATTAATCGCAAAATATATATAGGATATATAAAAGTGAAAGTTTGTTGATAATTGGAAGTGTTCCAATGAAACCATTTAAAAGGAAATGCCGAGTATCTATGCGTTAGAGAACAGCAATGGAACTATATGGATCTGGAAGTTCATGAGATGAACTTATAGATATTCTGCTCATTGATGACAAGTCTGGAATCCTTGATCATGCAATGTGGCTAAAGGTTAGCAAAGGAATACTAGATCGCATATTACGGCAACTCCATCTCATACGTGTGACGTACAACGAAGAGATGAGAGACATGCAATTTATACTGACTTTGGCAAGGTGTTGCCATTACTCACTATGATCGCACTAGAGCAGAGAAACATGTGGGACATGTTTGAAGATCACTACGAATATGATTCAAGGGTGATTGGCTCGCAGTGCAAGTGGGAGTCTGTTGGTATGTATGCCCTGAGAGCCAATCATGGGATGATTGGTGGGATACATTAAGATTGATTTGATAAACATCAAAGGCAAGCTTCCAATTCTTTCTGGTTCAGTCATATGAGATAGTGATAGAACATATTGAATGTCTAGAGAATGACAATACTCAATGACGTATGCCTTCAGGTTGAGGACCTGAACGATGAGATCATACGGATGCTAAGAGTTTGTACATTCTTGTTATGTCCCTAGTCAGATGCCATTGTGGAAGGTAGATAGACAACAATGACACACAAGACTAGATTGTGGTGTTGGTTGATGACATAATCTCATTAATCATGATATAGAGATATCAAACCAAACACATATGTACTTGTTAGAGAACAAGTGTACCGGACAGACCCACCGTGAGTTTGACACATGGAACCATGACATGGTAGTCACAGTTAGTACTCACAGTGATGGTGGTGAGTGTGATTCTTAGACCTGAAATCACTGCACTCAACACATGTCGTTGGGCCCACTTTGACATCATCAAACGCAGTCCTGAAACATGGGTTGTTATAAAGGTGATGATTGGGTGGCTTTGACACATGGGGCTTTTGAGGGGTGAGTGATAGATATGGGATTTGTCCCTCCTTAGGGAGTTTGATATCCAAGGCCACTTGATGAGTAGGATTGAAATAGGCGTGCACATGCATGTGTGAATCAGTATGTGATATTGATGTCATACATATCTCTTCCAATCTACTCTGAGATCAAGAAAGTGAATAAACGTTGACAGGATGACTGTTCCATGCCTCGAGTTCATTCGGGATATCAGTGACAAAGGAATTATACATTCACTGTAACACCATTCACGGATTGTAGGATTGAAAGTTGTTCTCCAACTTTCTATTTCACTTGGGTAGCACTGATGTGTGACTAGGCACCGCTCTTTGCTTGTGAAGTCATAAGTGTTATGGACTTTCACTGCCAACGTGAAATGGACCTGCAGGGTCACACACATAGGATTTAACCTGGAAGAGGAGTTTTGTCCACAAGCAATGTTTAGATTGATTACTAAACGAGTTTAGTAGTTCAAATTAAACACTCAATCAATTGATAGCTCAATATCATATTGTTCAAGGTGTTGGACACATTGATTGGAGTATCAGATTGATTGAAATCGCAATTGACTGATTCTGCACAATCTGCACTCCCAACCGATCGACTCATGTGATGAACCGATCGGCTGAGCTTGGTGAATCGGTCGTCTCAAGTGTTGAGCCGATCGGCTCAAGGATAGAGTGAATGATTGCTTCAAGTGTCGAAACGATCAGTTCAACTGTTGCAATCGGGCAACTTGGGAAAGTCGGATTGGTGAGAATTTTCCTTGTGTTTCACTTGCCCAATTTGATTGGAACAAGGATTGGTATTTGATACCAATTAGAAACAAAAGTTGGAAAGTCAATCGGGAATTGGTCAGGACCACGAACCGACCAGTTCAGAAAGTGAACCGACCGGCTCATGGGTCCCAACCGATCGGTTGAGTGTCAACCGACCGGCTCAAATCCCCAACCGACCGTTTCAGAAATGAAACGATCGGTTCAAGTTGCGAGTTGGTTATTTTTGTGGAAAATCTTGAACCCTTCTACTCGTGCTTTTAGTCCCGCATTGCCTGGGATGGAGAACCCTGTCCCATGACCCTCCTATATATATAGGGGTATTGGGGGCTTCTCAAAGTACAACTCAGTGCAACCAGTTGCTCTGCAAAGTTTTCGTTCTCTCTGGTTTTGGTAACCGAGAGAGAGCCCGAGCAAGTGCTTCCTGCAAAGGGAGGTACATCAAGGGAAAGACAACTGCAGTTGTAACTGGAGGCAGGAGAGTGTGTTGGCGACTAGTACATCAACAGGAGGGTGCGACTCCTTCCACTTCCTTGTGAGACAAGGAGTGTAGAGTTCCAGGTGGTCCGTGTGGACTACTTCAGAGGCGGGAGGTTTCTGCCGCTAAGGAGGACAACTGTCAACCCCGACAGTCCCGGTGAGAGGAGTCATCAGTCCCAGTGCGACCATGAGCTGCACAGACACCGTCCAAGACCAAAGTTGAAGACCGCACAAAACGCGAGGTATTGTCGCCGAGCAAGCCTCGATCAAGGTATGATTCCACAAACCATCCATTTCCTATTATATAGACATTGACGCGTTTCCTTGTTCCGGGTTTGGGGGAGAAATTTTTTGTTTCCACTGCCTTCTCTGCCTCCCCTAAAAAACCCAACAATGAGTTGATCATAGATGATGAGTCAACTACCTACCTAGAAGCTATTGAGGAACAAGAATATGAGAAATGGCTTGGGGCCATCAGATCTGATAGAGTTCATGTAAACCATCAAGGTATGACCTTGATGGATCCACCTAAAGGGGTAAAACCCTTAAGGTGCATTTGGGTCTTTGAGAGAAGACCAACATGGAAGGGTAAATTGGTTGCAAAGATTTTGAAGGAAGTTCAAGGTGTTGAACATGATCAAGTCTTTCACCAGTTACCATGGTTAAATCCATCATGATCATGGTTCCTATAGTAGCTTAGTATGACTAGTGAGATTTGGCATATGAATGTTGGTGTGATTTTCCACGCACGTGTGATCTTTCAAATTTATAAGTCCCCAAACAAGGTTCACTCGTAAGACTAAAATATTCTCCCGCAAGCGCACAGGGTCATGTTATAGTATAGATGAGAGGCAAGCAAAGGGGGTCGATCCTCAGTGATAGAGGGGGAACTAGAGCTAGTTTGTGTTGGCTACGTTCCTAAAGCAGAGATTAGGGTTAAAGGGTTTAAAATTGGGTTTGGTTTGATTACGCTAAACAAGCAGGCAAGTAAAGGCAATATGAAAGCTAGATTACCAAAAACCCTAGATTACCCTAAACAAGTTAGGTCTAAGAGATTAGATGAAGAAATCAACTAAACAAGAGCAAGATGATCCACACTACTCTAGCAGGGCAATTAGCAACTAAGAACTAAGCAAAACACTAGAGCAAGCAAAAATCAAGGTTAACCCTAATTATCAAGACTAAGAAATTGACTATCGGCAATGAAGGCAATTAAGCTAAACTAGCATTAACAAGCTAAAATGACAAGTTATGTTTTAAGCAATAAGATTGGATAGGTGGAATGTTTGGGAATATGACTTGATATTAGTTGGGGGGAGGTCAAAATAACATGCAAATATCACATTTCAATCTAGATTACCAAACCAAACAACAAGGCAAGTTCTATTAGAATATACCCTATACTACTAGTTGGAGAACTAGGGTAGGTGTAATTCTAGTAGGACTTGGCAAGTCTAGGATTCTAGGGTAAGTGGTATTAGTGTAATTGAGAGCCAAGGGTAGGAATGGGAGTAGAGACAAGGATATTTCACCTCATGTTACTTGCCATCTAGCCTTTAGGGAGCTCTAGGCAATTGAACCAATCACACTTACACTAGCTACTTAGATTTCACACTCACTTGTAGAAGAAAGGAGATGTATGTAGGAACAAAGGGGGCTAGATAGGGATCCACTATTTGGACCTAGGAGCCATTCCTAAGATTGCCACATACATTCAATTTCCCCTAGAAGCTAAGTGTCATCAAGCATCACAAAACAAGACATTTATGTTTAAAAGCAAAAATCACATGCAAGATAATGGGAAATGAGATAGAAGAAAGAGGCAATCATCACAGAATGAAATTATGTTCATTACAAGTTATTTTCCCCCAACATGATATCAAAGTCACATTTTAACCCCAAACAGCCCACCACTAGGGGCTTAGCTAAACATGCTCAAAGAAAAGATAAAAGAAATGAGAAGAAGGGTATAGGACTCCACGGAGCTCGAAGTAGATCCTTCTCCTTCACCTCCTAGATTTTGTAGGGCAACCTCCCTCCTCCAAGGTGGATGATGGGCATGGAAATGTAGGGGAATATGCTATAAAACCTAGAAATCTAGGTTTCTATAGTGGAAATGAGGTGGAAATGGTGGGTGGAGAGCATAAATGCAAGGGGAGTGCAATGAATGCTCTAGAGTGGGTGGAGAGGAGTAATGCCAGCTAACATAGTGCTATGACTGCCACCCATGTATATATAGGTGGTGGTGGAAGCACTAGGGTAAGTAGGGGCATTGTTGAAAAAACAGAACATAAAATGCAAGGGTTTAGGTGGTAGCACGACAGTGCTGGGCAACACGGACGTGGTGGATAGGGGTAGGAACGGCCGTGGTGGTGTGGAAAGGTCTTCTCAGAAAGTGGAAAAATTACAGGTTGAAGTGGTGAAATGGAGGCTGGTAGCATAGCCATGCTGGGTAGCATGACCATGGTGGAGGCTAGGTAGAACGACCGTGTTGGGTAGCATGGATGTGGTGGTTGAGTTGGAGAGGTCGTTCCCTTTAGCATACCCATTTTGACTTCTGGCAGCACGACCGTTTTGGGGGATTCATAGCACGGCCGTGTTGGCGATGTTGTTGTAGCTTGCAATTTTTGAGATTTTCTCTATAACTTTGACATTGGCCAACACGGCCGTTCCTTGGCACCACGACTATGCTGGGATCTTCAATAGCAAATTCAACTTGAATCTTCATGATCAATGGACTTCTTTGCATGATGTTGACCCTTGGCCATTAGGGGTAGGTTGAGGGAGCTTTGGGGTCTTATGTGGACCCATCCATGAGTGGAGGACTCCTAAAACTCCTTCCTTCTCTCTCATCCATCCAAAGCATGGTCCAAGTACCTAAAAAGTATGCAAAGAACGTCCATAAGTGCATTTGACAATAATATACATATTGGGGAATTTAACTTGCATTCTACTATGTTTAGATGTGATTAAGATACAAAAAAGACACAAGATGAAGCCCTAAAATAGGGATGCATCACCACCCCAAACTTAAAATATACTTTTCCTCAAGTATACTCCAACTCAATCTCTCTCTTCAGTTTTCTTAAACAAGAATGATAAATGCATTGCAAAAGATGATTATTGTCTAAATGGTCTTAAAAGTGACTAAGTGCATGTGTTCCACCTCTCACCTCTCCACTTTCACAAACCAATCATGAACTGAGCACTGAGCATATAAACTTCAAATATAGAGCATAGAATACATAAGCTTTCCATATGTCCCTCATGTAATTCTTGGTAAACCTTTTCATGTTGACATTAATCAATGATGACTAGGAGTATTGTTTCACTTTCATGCATTCAATCTTATGCTTCAAACCACACCAAAAGAACCACATGGCTGTATAAAGGGTGAAGTGAGCTAAATTTGATGTTTTCTAGCTCAATGGGTATGAAAATGGAAGAAAGGATTGTGGTAAGATTTTAGAGTGCTTTTACACACTCATCTTTTCTTTATTTAGATGCTCTTAAACATGAGCATCTTTTTATTTTCTTTTTGCTTTTTATTTTATTCTTTTCTTTTTCCCTTGATGTAGGTAGGGCATATGGTGGATAGAGTGAAGCGGGAGATGTATATATTGACACCCCAAAATTTTGGAGGTGGCCAAGGCTAAATATGTGCACTAAGGTATCACTTCATGAGGCAGAGAGATATGAAGATGGTGAAAGAAGAGTCAGGTCAAAGAGGGGTCATTGGTGTAGTCCTCAACATAAAATATCCTACATGAAAACTAATCCAACACTTCATCAGATGATATCACACCACATGATTGAACAACATGAGATTCACATTCATATCATGCGATTCCAAAGGCTCTAAGTGTTCATAGCTTGCTCAATTCACAATTCAACTAAAACATTCACAATCTTGAGAGAGGTGATGCACATGTAAAAAGTCAACAATCAAGACCATATAGAAATAAACTCTAAGAAAATGGCATGCATTTGTCAAAGACCAACATTTTCATTTCAAACAATGGAGATTAAGTTAAAACATGCTTTCAGGCAAGAAGATTCAAATTTGGGTAAAATTGGCCAAAATTGTGCCAATTTGCATTCAATCACATCTAAACCTAACTTTTAGGGACATTAAGACATAAAGCAACAAATCCTAATTAGACACACACAAAAATTACCAAAATCTACATGAGAATGCTATGTGACATGGAAGAGAAAAAAGAGCATTTTTTTTGAAAAATTATGCAAAAATGCATGAAATTGAACTACATGTATGCATGGATGCAAGCAAAAGGAAATCTATACTAAAAAGAGAATTGTCAAACAAATAGGGATCAGGTGAGACAGACACCAACAAAATAAGCTAACAAAGAGGGAATACCACCCTACCATCCCAAAATTTTGAATCATGTTGTTCTCATCATGAAACTAAATCTTAAGAATGATAGGGTAGACGTCACTGCTCTGGCAGTGTGGGATCATATGATGGGACAGCTTGTGGGGGTGGATGCTAGTAATATTGGCCTCAGTAGTTTGCCTATGGTGATGGGTATGTCTCCTGGTAACCAGATTGTTCTCCCCAGAAATCCTCCCCCCATTGGGGGTTCCTCTGTACTTGTGCATGCTGATACTGGTATATGTGGTTGATCTGATGATGCATCTGCTACTAATCTAACCACATGGCCTACTGTGTATGCTGAATCGCCTCCAACTCTGCATGAATGGCTGACATGTCATATGCATTTGTTGGAGGTGGTTGCGCATCAAAATCCTCAAATCTCGGTCATGTGCAGCGTGGCTGCTCAAGAATGCGCTGCTGCTCTGGCACATTCATCTCTCCTCCTTCTTCAGGTAAGTCCACATTTGGTGTTCTAAATCCCTCTCTTAGATGCCCCTCCTCATACTGTGATATCAACTTCAAAAATTTATCCAGTGGTCCCACATCCATGAGCAAAGGGTGGTGTGGTATGGGAGTTCCAAGGTGATTCTAGGGTACCCAGGGTTCAGAACATACATGATCTTGCTATCTTTGAGGGAGATCATTGGGGACCTAGCAAGATAGTTTCGATCAACATATTTGCTTCCTTCTACCTTGGTAAGACCATCTAGATTTCAACCCACTGCCTTTGCCATTGTGGTGATAATTGTTGGTATGTATGCCCTGAGAGCCAATCATGGGATGATTGGTGGGATACATTAAGATTGATTTGATAAACATCAAAGGCAAGCTTCCAATTCTTTCTGGTTCAGTCATATGAGATAATGACAGAACATATTGAATGTCTATAGAATGATAGTACTCAATGACATATGCCTTCAGGTTTAGGACCTGAATGATGAGATCATACGGATGATAAGAGTTTGTACATTCTTATTATGTCCCTAGTCAGATGTCATTGTGGAAGGTAGATAGACAACAATGACATGCAAGACTAGAATGTGGTGTTGGTTGATGATAGACTCTCGTTAGTCATGATATGGAGATATCAAACCAAACACACAGGTACTTGTTAGAGAACAAGTTTACCGAAAAGACCCACCATGAGTTTGACACATGGAACCATGACATGGTAGTCACAGTCAGTTCTCACAGTAATGGTGGTGAGTGTGATTCTTTGACCTAAAATCACTACACTCAACACATGTCGTTGGGTACACTTTGACATCATCAAACGCAGTCCTGAAACATGGGTTGTTATAAAGGTGATGATTGGGTGGCTTTGACACATGGGGCTTTTGAGGGGCGAGTGATAGATATGGGATTTTTCCCTCCTGAGGGAGTTTGATATCCATGGCCACTTGATGAGTAGGATTGAGATAGGCATGCGCACACATGTGTGAATCAGTATGTGATATTGATGTCATACATATCTCCTTCAATCTACTCTGAGATCAAGAAGGTGAATGAACGTTGACAGGATGACTATTCCATGCCTTGAGTTCATTTGGGATATCAGTGAAAAAGGAATTATACATTCACTGTAACACCATTCACAGATTGTAGGATTGAAAGTTGTTCTCCAACTTTCTATTTCACTTGGGTAGCACTGATGTGTGACTAGGCACCTCTCTTTGCTTGTGAGTCATAATTGTTTTGGACTTTCACTGCCAACGTGAAATGGACCTACAGGGTCACACACATAGGATTTAACTTGGAAGAGGAGTTTATCCACAAACGATGTTTAGATTGATTACTAAAGGAGTTTAGTAGTTCAATTAAACACTCAATCAATTGATAGCTCAAAATCATAGTATTCAAGGTGTTGGATCGATTGATTAGAGTATCAGATTGATTGGAACTGTGATTGACTGATTTTGCACAGTCTGCTGCCCCAACCGATCAGCTCATGTGATGAACTGATCGGCTCAGGTAGGTGAACCGATCGATTCATGAGATGAACCGATCGGCTCAGGGCAGGATGAACCGATCGGTTCAAGGGTTGAACCGATCGGTTCAAGGGTTGAACCGATCAGCTCAACTGGTCTAACCGAGATTGTTTGGAAAGTGAGAAGACTATTTTGCAAATATAATTTGTTTCACTTATACAAATTCGATTTGAACAAGGATTAATATTTGATTAATCAGAAACAAATACGAAAGTCACTTTGAGTTGGACCAGGATCACGAACCGATCAGCTCAAAAGTGAACCGATTAGCTCAGGTGCCCCAACCGATCGGTTGAGGTGTGAACCGATCGACTCAACTCCCCAACTGACCGTTTCATGCATGAAACGATCAGTTCAAGTGGCACAGTTGGTTGTTTTGTGGAAAATCTCGAACCCTTCTACTCCTACTTTAACCTTGCATTGCTCGGGGTAGAGAACCCTGTCCCATGACCCTCCTATATATAGGGGTAGTGGGGGCTTCTCAAAACAACAACTTAGTGCACCAGTTGCTCTGTAAAGTTGTCGTTCTCTCTGGTTTTGGTAATCGAGAGAGCCTGAGCAAGTGCTACCCGATAAGGGAGGCACATCAAGGGAAAGACAACTGTAGAAAGTGACTGGTGGCAGGAGAGTGTGTCGGTGACTAGTACGCTGACAGGAGGGTACGACTCCTTCCGATTCCTTGTGGGATAAGGAGATTGGAGTTCTAGGTGGTCCGTGTGGACTACTACAAAGGCGGGATAATTCTGCCGCTCAGAGGACAACTGTCAATCCCAAAAGTCCCGGTGAGACCAAGAGCTGATAGTCTCGGTGAGACCAGGAGCTACACAGACACCGTCCAAGACCGGAGGTGAAGACCGCACAAGCCTTGAGGTAAAGTGTCCGAGCAAGCCTCAGGACAAGGTACGCCTCTACAAACCATCCTTCCTATTGTATAGACGTTGACATAATTCCTTTATTCTGGGTTTGGAAGAAGAATTTTTTTATTTCCGCTGCCTTCTCTGTCTCCCCTAAAACCCAACAATAATTCCCCCCATGATGAATGTATTTTTACTCTTATAGGGGATTATCTTTAAGTGGTCAATCGCCACGGCTCCAATGTTTACAAATCCCCTACTTCCTACTGTGGCCATCACAAACAAATATTTTTGCAAACAACAACCTTGATTGTCATAACGGCCAAACAAGGTGTTTTCTAGGACCTTATGTAGGTATCTCATGAAGGGATTGTAAATCTTGCTGGTCTTGGATTTTCCTACAAAAAAAGTTGCTTGATCAGTGATAGCCTTCCACATATTAGAGTAATATGCTCTCCCATTCTTGTCAAGTCTTCCCTCATTGAAACTCTTTGCCATTTCTGAATTGTGGGAAAGATAGCATTGATTTGGGAAACTTTAAGCACATACGTTGAGTTATTCATCTTGAATCTAATGGCATCCTCACCTTAGTACTATACCTTCTCTAATGTTGTAAAGAACTCATGATTCAACTCCAAGTATGTTTCTTCAACCTCACTCAAGATCTTGTCGAGCCCACATCATAACATTTTATCCTTAAACTCGTAATTGATCTAGAGGGCTTGCATGGTAGCCATACATGCATATCTAATAGGCATCACCCTCCTTGTTAATCACTCGGGGTGGAGGGGGTCTTGTGAACACTATCCTTGTTGTGCCTCTCCCATAAACAACTTCCTTGGGCTGCTTCCCAACCCACTTCATCCTATCCTCCTCCAGCTTGGACAAGAATTCCACTGGCTCATTTTCCATCTCCTCACTCTCGGTGTCATCTACCTCCTCCTCCTCATATGTGTGTGACCCCAAACTTGTGTCAAAGTTCAAGGGAACCATCTGAACAGGTGCATCTTTGGCTTCTACGTCGATCACCAAATGGCACCTAATGGGCTGTTGAGTGGCGTGTGGTTGTATCGATGAAGTGGTGCATCTTGCCAGAGTCAGGTGTGGAGGTCATGAAGATGATGCGTCTGTAGCCTTCTTGGCCCTCCTCTCTTAGGCTAGTGCATCGATGTCCACTGAATCAATGATGTTCTCAATCTATTCTTCTTCCTCCTCCTCTTCTTTGTCGGGGTTGCTGTAGCTTGAATCTGACATGTGGCCACTGGAGGAGGATCGATGTCAGGATGTACTCATCGATGTCGACCGTCGAAGTGATTGCAAAATTGAATTAGATGATAAAGACACGATGTGGGAGTGCTGCGACACATTAGAGGCTTGCTTGGTGTAGCTTTTGCCTCTGTGAGGATGTTCATTGTTTTCTCTACCCCCTTCTTGATTGCTTTGCCCGTGCTCTTCATCTTTGCAAAGATTTTTGGTGGAAAACAAGCAAGAACATCAACAAACATGCTTCCAGGCTGTATGGGAGGAACCTCCTTGGAGATGGAGAAATAGATGGTAATGGAGGGTGGAAAATGGAGCTTGAGGTTAGGGAAGGTGATTGGGGACCAAAGGGAACTCAAATCTAGAGTTTGGGAGCAAGAGGAGGTGATTTGGGGGTGAATGGAGGTTTCCCTAATCACCTTTCCGCGTGGAACGACCGTTCTGGGTTGAGAAAATGACGTTTTGGTCGTGCTAGCTCGAGTAAAACTGAGCAACTTAAGTACTGGGCCCGGGCCAACACAGCTGTTTTGGCCAGCACGGTCGTGTTCCCCGTGCCCAATACTCAAAATTTCCCTATTGAAATGCAATATGACAGCACGGTCATTCCATGCCAGCATGCCCGTACTGGGTCCTCCAAGTTCAAAAATCTTCCAAAATCATCAAATCATTCCATCGTTCATACTTCAATCATTTTAATCGACCCACTTGATGTTGTATCAATCATTTTGCACTAAAATGTGCCTCATTTCTCAACTTTCACCTATCTCACATGGTAAATCATCAAAACTAAAACAAAAAATATCAAGCACAAGTTGCGTGTGTGCGTTCCTAGAATTGTGTAAAAACAAAGTAAAAGTATCAAAAAATGAAGGTTGGGTGAAAAAGTTCCCAAACCTAGGTGGGTTGCCTTCCACTGGTGCTAAATTTTATGCCTTCATCCGGGCTTACTGATTCTTGAATTTGATCATCCTTGTAGAATTTTCAAAGCATCTTTGAAGTAGATATCCATCTCATGTGCATCCAATCATATCTCCTCATCAAGATGGTGTTCCTCAATTAACATCACGATATCAAAACTTTGGTTTGCTCTATCCGACCCAACTTCCACAACTACTTTCAACCTTTGACCATTCACATTAAATTCTTTCAGTCCTTCTTTCTCACAAATCAACACAGCCCCAGATGGATATACCTTTTGGATTATATAAGGTCCTTCCCATCTAGACCAGAGTTTTTCAGGAAAGAATTTCATCCTTGAGTTATATAGCCATACCCATTTTCCAGGCTTGAAGCTCTTCTTCTTGATCAACTTATCGTGAAGAAACTTTGTTCTTTCCGTGTATCTCTTAGACAACTCATATGCTTCATGCCTCATTTCTTCAAGCTCATGCAACTGTAACTTTCTTTTCAACCCGACTGTGTCTCTATCCATATCCATGTCTTTCAAAGCCCACAATGCCTTATGTTTCATCTCAACCGGTAGATGGCAGCTTTTTCCATACACAAGTTTGAATGGTGTGGTGCCAATCAGGGCTTTATATACAGTCCTATAAGCCCATAAAGCCTCATTGAGACATAGAGACCAATCCTTGCAGTCTAACATCACCGTCTTCTCAATAATGAGCTTGATCTCCCGATTGGCTAACTCAACTTGACCACTCGACTGAGGGTGGTAAGGAGTAGCCACATGATGATTCACTCTGTGTCTCTTTAACAAACCTTTGAAAGTGCGGTGGATGAAGTGACTTCCACGATCGCTAATCATGGCTCTTGGCACACCAAACTGGATAAAGATATTTTATTTCACAAAATCACATACCACTTTGTGATCATTGGTTCTAGTTGCAATAGACTCAATTCATTTTGACACGTAATCCACGACAACCAAAATGTAGACATACTTGAAAGAGGGAGGAAACATACCCATAAAATTGATTCCCCAAACATCAAACACCTACACCACAAGAATGGGTGATAGAGGAATCATGTCCCTCTTTGGTATAGTGACCACATTTTGGAACTTCAAACAACACTTGCAAAATTCATGAGTGTCTTTAAATAAAGAGGGACAATAAAATTCACTTTGGAGAACCTTGGCAACCGAGTGTTTCCCACCAAAATGACCTCTACATACTCCAGAATGGCACATAGATAGAATTTCTTTCTTCTCTATCTTCGGGACACATCTCCTAATGAGTTGGTCGAGGTAATATTTGCAAAGGTGAGGATCTTCCCAAACATAATTTTTGACCATAGAAAACAACCTTTTGCTTTCCTCCCTTGTCCATGTGCTTGGTATCCTTCCACTAGCTAAGAAGTTAGCTATATGTTTATACCATGGCCTTTGAGTGGATGAGAGTAGGAAGAGCTTCTCGTGTGACATTGTTTCTTTAATTCTACTTGTATCATTAAAGGGTGCTTCAATTTGGGAGAGATGGTCGGAGACAAAATTTTCCACTCCCTTCTCATCCACAATCTCGATATCAAATTCTTGAAGCAACAAAATCCACCGGATCAACCTTGGCTTTGAGTCTTTCTTCACCATGAGATACTTCAATGCTGCATGGTCTATGTATATCACAACCTTTTTTTGCAAAAGATATGATCAAAATTTGTTAAGAGCAAAGATCAACGTAAGAAACTCTTTTTCTGTAGTCATGTAATTCCTTTGTGCTGTGTCTAGAGTCTTGCTAGCATAGTAGATGGCGTGCAGAATCTGGCCAACTATTTGGCCCAACACATCCCCCACTACCATGTCTGACACATAAGTCATGATCGCAAATAGCAAAGAGAAATCCGGGGGCTGCATTATAGGATAAGAAATGAGCTTTTGCTTGAAGTGGTTGAAGGATTCAACACACTTGTCATCAAAGTGAAATTCAACATCTTTTATCAGCAAATGACAGAGAGGTCTTGAGTTTTTTCTAAAATCCTTGATGAAGCGACGATATAAACCTACATGTCCCAAGAAAATCTGAACATGTTTTACGGTAGAAGGAATGGTAAGAGTAGAAATTAGGCCCACCTTGGCCCTATCAACCTCAATACCATTTTTTGAAACCCGGTGACCCAGAACGATGCCTTCGGGCATCATGAAGTGGCTCTTTTCCCAAGATAGCACGAGGTGGACCTTGATGCATCTCTCAAGAATGACTGCCAAGTGGAGAAAACACTCATCAAAGGTTTTACCAAAAATTGAGAAATCATCCATGAATACTTCAAGTGATGAATTAAGCATGTCAGCAAAGATGGAGGTCACACATATCTGAAAAATGGAAGGGGCATTACACAGCCCAAATGGCATTCTCCGATAAGCAAAAGTACCACTAGGGTAAGTGAATGTTGTCTTTTCTTGGTCCACATGATGAACATCAATCTGGAAGTACTCGGAGTATCCATCAAGAAAACAATAAAAACTTTGCCCTGCCAACCTCTCTAAAATCTGATCAGTGGTCCTTCTTAGTCTTCTCATTGAGCTTTCTATAGTCTACACACATACTCCATTTGGACTGTTCTCTAAAAGGCATCATCTCACCATCAACATTCTATGCTACTGTGATCCCACCCTTTTTTGGTACAACTTGGATGGGACTCACCCATGTGCTATCAAAAATCAGATAAATAATTCTAGCATCTAACAATTTCATGACCTCTTGGGTCACAACTTCCTTCAATTTTGGGGTCAACCGCTTTTGCATTTGGCAGGTTGGTCTTGCATCTCTTCCAGATAAATCCTATGCACACAAATGGAGGGTTAATACCCCTAAAATCAGTAATGGACCATCCAATGGCCCAAATGTTCTTCTTCAGGACTGTCACCAATGCATCTTCTTGCTCTGGAGAGAGAACATAAGAAATGATCACTGGGAGGGTGTCATTAGAGGCAAGGAATGCATACTTAAACCCTTCGGGGAGTGACTTGAAATTAAGACTTGGAGGTTCTTCAAGAAAATTCTATAATGGCTTCGTAATGGATGTGATTTCCTCACTTGTAGCCACTAAGGCTAGCTCGTTAACTTCATCCTCTTCATCATCATCATCATCGGGAAATTCAATAATGGGCTCTAAACCTCTACCTTGATTGGTAGTCTAGATCCACGAAGGTAGGCACTCCTCTACAATCTCTTCAAGGCATTCAACAAGATAACAATCCTCTTCTGTGGCGCCTATCACCTCGGTTTTAACTGAAGACTTGAAGTTGTTCAACTGGATTTTCATGTGCATGAAGGTCACATACATGGTGTCGGTTCTCACATGGATTACTACGTCAACTGTGGCCAATAAGGGCCTCCCCAAGATAATAGGCACTCTTTTACAATCTTTTTCCATATCTAGCACAATGAAGTTAGCGGGGAAGAATGCAAAAGTCTCATCGTCAAGTCTAACTAGCACATCATCAACACGCCCTCTAGGCATTTTCACTGACCGGTCGGCCAATTGTAGAGTGCAATGAGTTGGAACTAATTGTCCCATTTGGAGCTTGACAAACAAATCATACAACATCAAGTTCATGCTAGAACCCAAGTCTAGAAGGGCTTGGTCTATGTGGTGTGTCCCAATGTAACATTAAATGATGGGAGGACCGGGGTCTTTCCTCTTTCTCGGCATGGTGTACTGTATAATTGAACTCACTTGCTCAGTGAGATTGACTTTCTTTGGCATTCTCCCCATTGTTTTCCTCTCAAACATACACATATTTTCAAAAACTTGGCATAGGAAGGGATTTGCTTGACCGCATCAAGCAAGGAATGTTTATCTTCACCTGTTTGAAAGTTTCCATGATATCTTTAGTATGTTTCTTTTTCTTCTTTCAGTAGAGGGCTCCTCAAGAGCATCATGAAATGGGGGAAGTTGGGATCCCAATCATCTCAGATCAACATAATCATCAACTAGAATCACAATAATCACAGTATCACAATATCAACACTAGTTCTTGTCACAATATCATCAATTTGGATCTTAGTATCAACATGTCTGATCACAATATCACCACTATCCTCACTGGATGCACTATCAACAACAATATCATAAGACTGCTCCAAGGTCATCCTACTCCTCAAAACTGTCACTTTCTTCACATGCTCATGGGTAGAGGAGGAAGCTTTTGGATTTGGCTGTGGCTGTTGAGGTGGTGGTGGCCTTGGATTTGGGTTTTGGAGGATAAATTGTGGCTGGGGTTGTGGTTGTTGTGGCGGATGTGGGTGATATTGTGGAGGGGGTCGTTGGTATGAGTGAGGTGGAGGGTATTGGTAGTTGTATGGGGGTTGGTGAGGTGGAGGAGCATATGGATGTGGTGGTCCTTAGTATTGGTGAAGTGGGGGTACTTGGCCTTGTGGTGGGTGGGACAGAAGCACTTGAGTAGTGCTCACATAACTACCATCATTGTTGGAATTGGCCATGGGTTGAGATGGAAGCCTCCCCTCTTCACGGCGAGCATGTGAAAAGGAGATTTGGTCAAACCTTTGTTCAAGGTGGCTAATGTTTTGTCCTTGAAAGGACACCTCTTTCTTTACTTCATCAAGGTTCCTTAGCCTTCCTAGGACTTCCTCCTCAAACTTGGAGCTATACTTGGGCCCTTGATGTTGCCTCGGCTGCCCTTGCCCTTCCTCATTTTGTTGCTTCCATGAGAAGTTTGTATGGTTCCTCCACTCTGGAATGTAGGTGTTGGGCATTGGGCCTTGGTTTTTGCGGTTGCTAAAAGCATGCAAAGTGTGCACTTCTTCTTCTACAACATCAATTGCCAAAGTGGATTGACTAGAAGAACCTCTGGCTTGGTTCTTCATCATGTTCATCATATCCACCATCATTTTCATCATGTTGGGGTTGGATTCAATACGGGCTGGAACTATAGGAGGTGGAGGAATGTAGTTCCGGTCACAGTACCCCCATTACTTGAGGCTCGATGGTGAGAATTCTCAGCAAGATGCTCAAACAAGGGCCAAGACTCCTCAGGTGGCTTTGCCATGAAGGTGCCTCCACACGATGAATCAACATTGTTTTGGATCAATTCCACTAGCCCAATGTAGAAAGCTTGGACCATCCCCCATAGAGGTACTTCATGATGTAGGTAGTCGCGAAGAAGCTTTTAAAATTGTTCCCAAGCTTTGTGAAATGGTTTATTCTCTTTCTGCATGAAGGAAGTGATGCATCTCCGCATCTGGGTCAATTTGGAGATCGGGTAGAACTTCTTGAGAAACTCATTCTTCACCGCATTCCATGTCAACAAATTGGGCTTGACCATGTACCATTCCTTGGCCTTTTCTTTTAGAGAGAAAGAGAAGAGTGTCCTCCCGATGGAGTCATCGGTGGCAGTGGGGGTGCGGGAGGTGGAACAAGTTTCATGGAAGGCATTGATATGGTGGTAGGGATTTTCATTCTCCATCCCATAGTAGGTAGGGAGGAGTTCAAGAAGTGCGGATGGAATGGAGAATTGTTGACCCGAAATTTGGTCAACAAGGGTGGCAATGGGAGAAATGTAGTTCCCCGTGGTAAAGTATTCATGGAGGGGGCGGTTGGGTTATGATTGAGCATCTCCATGAGGTATTTCAGCTTCATGGTCACCCATTTTGGTTTCTTGGTGTTGTTTGTGGCAATTTTGGCATCTCCTTCTACCTATCTTGGGGTCGTATAACACAAAGTTGGTACAAGTAGAAAGCATACTATGCATGCACAACTGTCACATGCATAATACACAAACAAGAAATAAAAACTAAGTTAGAATGACAATATGAAAAAGTGAATATAGAATAAAGAATAGTAATGACGAGGGAAGTAGGAAAGGCTAAGCTATACTAACTAGCTAGTCCGAGCACCTCTATCCCCGATAATGGTGCTAGAAAGCTTAGTGTAATTTTCCACGCATGTGTGATCTTTTAAATTTATAAGTCCCCAAACAAGGTTCACTCACAACACTAAAATATTCTCCCGCAAGCACACGGGGTCATGTTATAGTATAGATGAGAGGCAAGCAAAGGGGGTCGATCCTTAGGGATAGAGGGGGCACTAGAGATAGGTTTGTGTTGGCTACATTCCTAAAGTGGAGATTAGGGTTGAAGGGTTTAAAATAAGGTTTGGTTTGATTACACTAAACAAGCAGGCAAATAAAGATAATATGAAAGCTAGATTACCAAAAACTGTAGATTACCCTAAGCAAGTTAGGTCTAAGAGATTAGATGAAGCAATCAACTAAACAAGAGTAAGATGATCCACACTACTCTAGCAAGGAAATTAGCAACTAAGAACTAAGCTAAACACTAGAGCAAGCAAGAATCTAAGTTAAACCTAATTATCAAGACTAAGCAATTGACTATAGGCAATGAAGGCAATTAAGCTAAACTAGCATTAACAAGCTAAAATGACACATTAGGATTTAAGACATAAGATTGGATAGGTGGGCCATTTGGTAATATGACTTGATATTAGTTGGGGGAAGGTCAACATAGCATGAAAATCTCACATTTCAATCTAGATTACCAAACCAAACAACAAGGCAAGTGCTATTAGAATATACCCTATACTACTTGTTGGAGAACTAGGGTTAGGTGTAATTCTAGTAGGACTTGGCAAGTATAGGTTTCTAGGGTAAGTAGTAATAGGGCAATTGAAAGCCAAGGATAGGAATGGGAGTAGAGACGAGGGTATTTCACCTCATGTTACTTGCCATCTAGCCTTTAGGGAGCTCTAGGAAATTGCACCAATCAAACTTACACTAGATACTTAGATCTCACTTACTTGTAGAAGAAGGGAGAGGTATGTAGGAACAAAGGGGGCTAGTTAAGGATCCACTATGTGGACCCAAGAGCCATTCCTAAGATTGCCACATACATTCCAATTTCCCTTAGAAGCTAAGTGTCATCAAGCATCACAAAACAAGCAATTTATGTTTAAAAGCACAAACCACATGCAAGATAATGGGAAACGAGATAGAAGCAAGAGGCAATCATCATAGAATGAAATTATTTTCATTACAAGTTATTTTCCCCCAACATGGTATCAAAGTCACATTTTAACCCCAAACAGCCCACCACTAGGGGCTTAGCTAAACATGCTCAAAGAAAAGATAAAAGAAATGAGAAGAAGGGTATAGGACTCCATGGAGATCAAATTAGATCCTTATCCTTCACCTCCTATCTGTTGTAGGAAAACCTCCCTCCTCCAAGGTGGATCATGGGCATGGAAATGAAGGGGATTATGGTAGAAAACCTAGAAATTTAGGTTTCGACGGTGGAAATGAGGTGGAAATGGTGGGTGGAGAGCATAAATGCAAGGGGAGTGTAATGAATGCTATAGAGTGGGTGGAGAGGAGTAGTGGCAGCTAACCTAGTGCTGTGGCCGCCTCCCATATATATATAGGTGGTGGTGGAAGCACTAGGGTAAGTAGGGGCATTGTTAGAAAAATAGTGCTGAAAATGCTAGGGTTTAGGTGGTAGCACGGCCGTACTGGGCAGCACGACCATGGTTGGTAGGGGTAGGAACGGTCATGGTGGTGTGGAACTATCATTCTAAGAAAGTGGAAAAATCACAGGTTGAAGTGGTGAAATGGAGACTGGTAGCACGACCGTGCTGGGCAACATGACCGTGGTGGAGGATGGGTAGAACTGTCGTGTTGGGTAGCATGGCCGTGGTGGTTGAGTTGGAGGTGAGGTCATTCCCTTTAGCACACCCATTTTGGCTTCTGGAAGCACGGTCATGCTGGGTAGCACAACCATTTTGGGGGCTTCATAGTACGGCCGTGGTGGCGATGTTGATGTAGCTTGTAATTTTTGAGATTTTCTCTATAACTTTGACATTGTCCAGCACAACCGCTCCTTGGCACCACGATCATGCTGAGATCTTTAGAAGAAAAATCAACTTGAATCTTCATGATCAATTGACTTCTTTGCTTGATGTCAACCCTCGACCATTAGGGTTAGGTTGAGGGAGCTTTGGGGTCTTCTTTCAACCCCTCCACGAGTGGAGGACTCCTTGAACTCCTTCATTCTCTCTAATCCATCTAAAGCATGGTCCAAGTACCTAAAAAGTATGCAAAGAACGTCCATAAGTGCATTTTACAATAATATGCATATTGGGGAATTTAAATTGCATTCTACTATGTTTAGATGTGATTCAGATACAAAAAAGACACAAGATGAAGCCATAAAATAGGGTTGTATCAAATGTTAAAACCACATTCCTTAACTAGAATAATTATAAGGATGTGTATGTGACACAACCTAAAGGTTTTATAAATCCAATATTGCATATAAAGTCTATAAGCTACAAAGGTCAATCCGTGGATTGAAGTAAGCATCTTAGAGCTGAAATCTTCTATTTGATAAGATAGTCAAAGAGTGTGAATTGAGTCAGAATGAAGATGAAATTTGTGATAACAAAAGATTTAGTGGGAGCATATTTATATTTCCACATGATGATAGGGAATAACGTCCTTATCCTACAAATGTTAAAACATGGCAAGGAAAGTATGTTCTCTGTGAAGGGTTTTAGTGAAGCATCCTATGTGAGATATATAGAGATAGATTCAAAAAGATTCTTAACCTAAGAAAGAGCACATACATTGGCAAGATGCGAAAGGGTTCAACATGCAAGAATCAATGAGAGAAAACTTGTCCATGTTCCATGAGTTAGTCTCTCAGGAGCATGGTGTACCTATTCTTTTGAAGAATAGGAACACATGAAATAGATGCCATATGCATTTGCAATTGGATCTATCTTGAATGCAATCTTACTTATCCTGTTACCTTGTATGTATTGGACACGACGAGAGAATATCTAGTTATCTTGTATGTATTGGATATGACGAGAGGATATCTAGTTATCTCGTATGTATTGGACATGATAAGAGGATATATATACCTATCTAGCAATCTCATATGTATTGGACATGACAAGTGGGGTAGATGTTAGATGCCAATGAGAGTCACTAGACTACCATAAAGTACATCCTTAGGTTCTTGTGAAGCACAAAGGATTTGTTCCTTGAGTATGGTAATAAGGAAGAGTTGGGTGTAAAGGGTTACACTAATGCAAGCTTCCAAATTGATAAAATGGTTGCAATCTATGTTTATGTTTGACCTTAAAAGAGAACTATAAGATGGAATGGGTTTTGATCTAATGATAGTTGTTTCAATCTACAATATAAGCTGATTATCTTTGTGTTATGAGAACAATAGAGGATACTGCATGGATCAACAAGTTCATATGGGTGAACTTGTGGGAGGTTCCAACCTTTGATGACACAATATAAATACTATGAAATCAATGGAGCTATTGGATAGGCCTGCAATATCAGATAGCATACTACACCACTTCCATCTCATGCAAAAAGTCACACAACAATGAGCTGCGAAACTTACAAAATACCGACTTGAAGCAAATGTTGCTAACCCACTATAAAAGCACTTGTGCAACAAAACATGATGGTCATGATAAGATCACTTGGAATAAGATTTGTAGGTGATTGACTCTAAGTGCAAGTGGGTGTCTGTTGGTATGTATGCCTAGAGATCCAATCATATGATGATTGGGATGTGACATTAGATACCTGATTTGATAATAATAAAGGTAATTCCATCTATTATGTTTGTCTCAGTCATGAGATGATGACACATACATAAGTAGATGTCTAAGAGTGATGTTACTCGATGATGTATGTCTTCAAGTACGTGACTTGAACAATGAGATCATACATATGATAAGAGTACATACATTCTTGTTATGTCCCTAATCGTATATTACCGTGGAAGAAAAACAGACAACAATTATACATACGACTAGAGTGTGTGTTGACTGATGACAGGGTCTTACTAGTCATGATATGTGATATAAAGTCAAGCACACAAGTGCATGTTAGAGAATAGTGTATCAGACAGACCCACCATGAGAGTGATACATGGAGACCATGGAATGGTAGTCAGAATCAACTCTCACAGTGATAGTGGTGATTGTGGTTCTTAGACATGAAGTCACTACATTCATCACATGTCGTTCGGTATACTTTGACATCATCCAACGTAACCCTGAATAAGGATTGCCATAAAAATGATGATTGGGTAGCTGTGACACATGGGGACCAAGTGTGAGTGACTTAGATGAGATTTGTCCCTCCTATAGGAGATTTATATCCAGGCCACTTGACAAGTGAGACTGAGCCATGTAGGACCGTACTCATGTGATTTTATATGTGATATGTGAACTCAAATGAATATTAGATAGTCTGCTCTAGTTTAAGGAACATGGATTGAAAGTTGAGAGGATGAAGATTCCATGCCTTGAGTTCAATCCGGATATTAGAGACAGAGGAGATATACGATCATGATAACACTAATCATGGATTGTAGTTTGAAGTTGTTCTCCAACTTTCCAGATTACTTGGGTAGCAATGATGTAACACCTGTTATCACACCAACAATGAGATTACACAAAGTCACATGGAAATAATCATTAACACTGGATTACCAAAAAATCACTAAAAATTAAAACCATTTTCTATAAAGATCCACTGCCATAAAACTCTTTACAAGAAGGCCCAAAGCCTATCATACATATACAACATGGTGCATTACTATTCCATCTTATACAAGTTTACCATTACTCAAAATATGTACATGAGTAAACTATAAGCAACAACATCAAATTAGTCAAAAGCTCAGATCGATCATAAAATCATAGCGATTCTATACCCTCAAGGACCTGAGAGTATAGGGATGACACATATGACCTCTATCTACAAAAAAACTTGATTGACAACACACCACCTCAAAGTTCCAAGTCTTCTTCCTACTACTGTCCTATCTCAACTTACACGATCTCTGCTTCCTCGTGCACACCCACCTAAAAAGTTGTGGAACCCACGGGGTGAGATAAAAGTCCCAACGGGAGATATAACCCTCCACAAACAATATCATTATCACTGATATACTATTATTTAAAATAGAAAGTAAAGCTACACTATACTAAATAGATCTGACCATATATTATGAGCATGATAGATTATTATCATAACTGATCAGTTCATATAACTATAATTGAGTATTAGATCAAGTAATCACTTAGAAAGAATATGAACAACATGTATGGCAACTACCAATTATGTCATAAAAATACAATTCCAGCCTCATTCAATATTTCTGTATTATATTCTCAAGACAAATATGCTACACAGATAAGTGAATTCTTCAATAATCAATCTCATGATTATGCACATACTTAGGCACACAATGCTCAAGCTTATGATGCACATACTCACATTCAAACACATACAATAGATCTTGTTTTATGCTCTAACTAATTCCCCGAGGATTTGAGTCGTACCACCCAAATCCAATTGCCCCCTACGAAGGCTACCAATGGTGCCATACAAGGTCCAAGGAGAGCCGGACTCCAAGACCTCACCCACTACTCCCAGTCAGTACGAATGACAACATAGAGACATATTAGTCCACTGCTGATAGTGACATATAGTCAACTGGTACAGGTCACAACACTAGAGAATAGCTCACTCATGGCTATTTGGATGATGGAATTGGCTCACTCATGGCCATTTTTATAAAAGGATTGGCTCACTCATAGCCATTGTTATAAAAGAATTGGCTCACTCAGGTCATTGTTTAAGAAAAGTTATGGCTCACTCATGACCGTCCATATCACATAATCATTTTATGGATGTAGGAAGATGATTAACTATGCATCCTTGGATATTCAATAATATGTGTTCCCAGTTAAACTCGTTTCACCATACAACAAGTTCTGACACTAAATGGATATATGGCTAGGGAAACCTACAATTTTAGTTTGACTTGGTAACTGAGGTGTATCACAAAATCTTTTAGCATCAATCAAGTTACAAGTATACCACACAGGTAAATGCTACAAAGAACAATGTAATACATCCTTCAAGAAATCACATAACAACTGTAACACATACTTGTTACTTTATCACAATTATCATGGGATCTCAATCCTTTAAACACACTATTGAGAATATCATCTCATCATTATCACATGCTATGGGGTTTCAATCCCCTTAGTTCATTATCAAACAATGTCACTAGGCAACAACCATCTCTAGGTCATAAAACCCATATAACATCATACTTATTTTACAAGTATTTCATATGGCTCACAAGGCCCATTCAATCTATATAATTTCACATCACCATAGCCCATAGTTGGTTATGCTCATTATCTCAAAACACTTACATGGTTAGAATCTCATGATAAAAGAGATTTCAATTTAAATATCATCACCATGATATAAAGAGAATCATTAAAATTGCAACCCTCCATAATAAGGGTTAGGTTTTTCCCTTGTAGCCGATTAGGGTTTTCAAGTTCATATTTAATAGCCAGACCCTAATTCACATTATAAGAGCTTATATTATTACCATAAGTGTTCAAGCATAATTAATTACTCTCATCAATTATCATCAATTGATTATCAACATGAGTGATATAAGTTTCTCTCTCATCCTCATTAGGATACTAGATTCAACTTTAATTTGTTTTATTGACTTGACCCTCTTTAGGGTATATCGACCTACACTTATCAAAGTGTATCCATCTCATTACTTCATAGTGTATCAACTTAATTATACTCCTCATGTGTCGACCTACACTCATTTAGGTGTATCAACCTACACACTAACCCTTATATCGGCCTAGACACATTCACTTGTGTCGGCCTAGACACTCTTACTTGTATCGGCCTAAGCATATCACCCTATTCATATCGACATGTGTGTGTCGGCCATATCACATTCTAGTGTATCGGCCAAGGCATCAAAGGATGTGTCACTCTAGACATCATCAATTGATATCGGGTTAGGGGGTGTATCGGGTTCTAGGGTTAGGGTTAGATGATATTGGGTTAGGCATCATCATCTCCCTCCCACCCTCACTCATCAAGGTACTGACCTCACTTATCTTTTGGTGTATCACATTCACCATATCTTGGTGCATCATCTTCATCATACTTTAGTGTAACGTCTTTAACTCACTTTAGTATAACATCTTCACCTCACTTGGGTGCAACATCTTTACCTCTCTTGGGCCTTGGGTATAACATCTTCACCTCACTTGGGTGTATAAGCCACACCATGCTCTAGGGTTTCAGCCTCACTATCATCTTGTGTATTGGTCATGACACTATCACTTATGTTGCCCATGGCACATCAAAGTGATATTAGTCTTGAGGTGCTTAACGTGATCTCGGTCTTGAGGTGCTTAAAGTGATATTAGTCTTGAGGTGCTTAAAGTGATCTCGGTCTTGAGGTGCTTCAAAGTGATATCGCTTTAGAGGTGTTTCAAAGTGATATCAGTTTCTATCATCTTCAAACTCGAAACCTTCTTCCATTTACACTCTAGTTCATGGAAAACAACCCCATATATCCATTAGATCTCATAGATTCATCATTCAATCAAGGGAAATCGAAATTGAGAAGGAAACACCAAGTACTGTACAATTGAAAGTGAATAACAATAGAATTGAAGTAGAGTTATATAACCCACCTCAAGATCACCACTAGAGATTCATGATTCAAAGCTCTACATTCCCAAGGTTGAAGATGACCTATTCAAAGGTCCAAGATTCGGCTATAGCTTCACCTCCATCAAGAAGAAGGTATCATAGTTAGAAACTTTGTGAAGAAGAAAAGAAAGAAAGAATTATGATTCGAGATACATAATTATCCAAGGTAGGCATCAAATTAGACAAGATGTTCGACCTTACTCTTGATCCTTGAGCTCCCAGGGTCATCCACCAAGGGAGGGATGATATGAGGGTCGAAATGTTGACTAGTAGGTGAAAAGAGAAGCTTATATAGTTGAGGTTCATGAGAGAGAGAGTTCATGTGAAGTGTCACCACCATATGCACTTAGGTGACATGTGTCCATGCATGGTGACTCCATGCATCCATGATTATCTTGACATGCAAAACTTGTGGATAACTCAAGGGCGAGGTATCAACCACTAGGTATCTTACTTGACAAGATATCACAACCCAATATCACTTTTCATGCAAACCGATACAACTTTTGTAAGGAACATCTAAACCGATAGGCTTCACCTACTTGAGGTGCTTAGCCCGATATGAATACTTACAAAAATTTGATAAACTGATATGGGACCTCCTCTATGTCTTCCAAGCTGATAGGTACTTCCATATACCCTTCATAACTCGACACAACCTTATTTAGGGTTTAAGGTACTCAACATTCTTGAGTTCTTTCACCATCAAGAGTTCTATCACTCATCTAAGATTCAAACAAGGCACCTCATCCTATCTATATCCTCTTGATGATGCTAAGAGATAGAAGGGACACTCTAAATATGGTAATTTGCATATTAACATCTTACTTTGGGTAATTTGCAATTTACATCAAAGCTAGCATACAAAGCATAAGCATCATCCACATAGGCTCAATCTTGAAACTTAAGCTCTCCACAAAGCACCTCATAGCATCATCATCCTCTCTTCATGATGCTAAAGCACTAAGGGCACACTCAAATGTGACATTTTGCAAGATAACCCCTTATCTTAGGTAAATTGCACTCTGGTCCAATATAAGAAAACATTGTACAAAGATTATTCAAACGAGACCAAACTTGAAACATAGGTGTGTCACATGTTAGTAAAACACCTAAAAGGATTATGTTAAAGTTTAAAACAATTTACTTAAGCAAAACAAATAGGGTTATCCCAAAACCCAAGTCAGGGGTATTAAAAATGATGTCTGACTGGGCACCACTCTTTGCTTGTGATGTCATAATTGGTTATGGACACTCACTACCAACATAATTCTGAACCTATAGGGTCACACACATAGGATACACTTGGATTAAAGGAGATTGTTCATGAAAGATGTTTAAATTGATTACAAAAGGTGTTTAGGTATTCAATAAACAACTGAGGTTCAAAATTGTCTGATTGGACTCTAAACCAATTGGTTCAAGTGTTATACCAATCGATTGGAGTGTCACATCAATTGGAATCAACATTGGTTGAACTTTGCCTGAATTGGACAAGTGAAACGACCATTTCACTTGTGAAATGACTATCTCACAATGTGAAATGACCATTTCACTATGTGAGACAATCGGTTCACCCTCTGGCTCACCCAATTCAGTGGACAATTTGATTAGAACAAGGATTGATGCTGATGTCATGTTTAGCATTAATTGGAAATTGAATACCAATGTGTTTTTAACAAGAAACTATGTGAACCGATCGGTTCACTTAATGAATCGACCAACTCCTACACCAACCCACTGGTTGGGTGTGTGAACCGATTGGTTTTCCTTTCACAGGTTATAGAAAATTCATGATTTCAGACCCTTCTACTCCTACACAGACTGGGAACCCTAAAAATTCATGAATTCTAAGAAGGCTTCTATGACAGGTCAAGGGGAGAAAGGCTTGAAGCAACTGGAAGTCGATGCTGATGATACTGCTGCAGTAGATGGTGCCCTCTACAAGTCTATTACTCAACATGTCATGAATGTTGTTCTTTCAGTTGCTGGAAAGCAAAAGTCTCACTTCCCTCTCGACACACCAGAACCTGAAACGGCTGGGTCTTCTCCAGTTATCTATGCTGGGAGTCCCAACCATGCTTGGGAACTGGATTTAAGCAGGAGAAGCAGAGTTGAGACGAGTTCTTCTTCATGGAAGATAATAAAATTTGGAATAGCAGTGAATTCTCCACAGATTTCCATCCGGAAAAGGAGAAGCTATTTGACAAAGACGATGAGTCTAATGTGGAATCCAATTCTGAACTGGACCTTGATCCTTGGGAGGCTGACTCGCTGAACAAGTTCAGGCCAAATAGGAGGAAAAAATCTCATAGGAAAAGGAAGGATGGGGGTTAATCTTCTTATCTTTCCTCTTATTAGTTTCTTGATACTTGCTTATCAGTAATCATTTCTGAAACAATTTTCTTTGCTGCTTGGTTTCTGGAGGTCTGTTTGGTTTCTTCAACCACTCCTTTCTGGGTGCGATGTATTGTCAGTGGTGGGGGTCTAGGTTTGATCCTCTAGTGATTGGTGTAGATGATCTACCTGTTGAAGTGGTTATAGTGTGGCTGGTAAAAGGAGGAGATGTGCCAGTGGCAACCATATGCTCCTTTTGTTCCTTCTGGTTTTGTTTGAGCTTCTATGAATATGTGCTCAAGTTTGATGGTTTGGAGGTCTGTATCTGGGTTCCTCCTTCTTCTACTTTCAGTAAGTGTGCTTAACGCCAAGAGGAAGGGGAGTCAGGTCTTTATTTCTAGCTATTGATGCCGATGTGCAGTTGCTGTAGTTGCTCTTATGATCTAGTTTGGTACAGAAGGACGGTGATGAAGATTATTCTCTTCATTAGCAATAGCAGTTTGAGTGATTTTGGATTGATGCCAACATGGGAGTTCAAAGTCAGCGGACGCCCTCCTTTCCAACTATAAAGTCTTCATAATTTGTGGGTATGCATATTGAGAGTGGAGCTCCTTTTTTGTTTGGGTGGAGTACTTTTTCTGTATAATGACTCCTATGTTGTCTTTCTTTCTGTATCTCTCTTTCCTTTGGGTCTTGTTTACAAGACCTTTGTTTCTTTTGTTTGCCTTGGTAATCCTCTCTTGAGGGTTAAGGGGTGCGCTTATGTTTGTACCTAAAGTTTTGGAATCAATAGCAAAATAGTTTTTTCTTCGACCAAAAAAAAATGTCAAAGTACAAAAATTATTTTAAATTATGAATTTTTAGGGTATGCTAATTCTTAGGTTTGAACTTGAGGTAATTTGACTCGTCTAGATACCAAAAAAAGAAGAAGACAATGGAATTTTGTTTATCTTTGTGAGATAGATATAAATTATGTGATTTAGGCTATAACTTTAGACATGATGGTTGGATCACACTACTTATCGTGAATAAACATAATATAATGTATCAAAAATCTTAAATCTTTAGGGAATTTGAGGAAAATGTTAGCTGGATGTTTTATGATTTAAGATGGACAAGTTCTGGTAAACTATACAAAGTGAATTTCTTTTCAAAAATCCTTTTCAAGTAAATTTATTTTGTATAAGGAGATCAAATTAAATGTTTATGCATGGAAAACATTTTATCAATTTTATAGGTTTTATATATGTTAAATAAAGAAATAAAATAAATACAAGTCTGAGATCAAATACATACATGGAAAATTGTAGATCATTGAATCTGGCAATGCAAGGCCATATTCTTCCTAAAGGAAATAGGAACTAAAACTCTTATCATAAGAGAGGGGGATGATAGAGGTGTTTTTAAATCCCTATAAATTAAATAAATATGGGTATCAACTTAGTTTGGGTTTGCTGATTTCACTAAGAAAATAATTGTGAAGGGGGAGAAAGTAAGGAGAAAGGAGAAAGGAGAAAGAAGAGAAACGATTGTGTTGGGCCTACAACTTGGTAGTTTTTCTTCCTTGACAAGAATTATAGGATCAGTAGTAATAGTAGATATTTAAGTTTCAGTCTTGGTGCATTTTGATAGACAAGACGATGAGTTGATGCGGATGGATGGGTCGGGGAGAAAGCTCCTGAAAATTCTTTAGTAAGGCAAAAGGTCAACCAAAGAACATGTAATGCACCAAGTTACACATGGGAAAGGGTTGCACGCAAACAATAACCTTTTGGTATCATTAATTACAACAAGGTCAACTGGGTTTGTTTATGAATGGATCTTGTATTTATAAAATTGTATAAAATAATAATAAACAACTTGCAAAAGAGAGATGACATGCAAAAGTTAAAATTGACAATCACCAACCTCATGATATCATATTAGCAGACTATTGTATGGTCAAAAAGGGGGAGGAGAGTGAGATATTCATGGTTGTTTGACCCAAACTACCTTTCTTGATTGTAATAGGAGGCATGGATGGGTCTTTCCTATATTTTTTCTCTTAGGCTTAAATATTGGAAAGGGAGGATCCAAATATTTAGGAGGGTGGATAGTTTTTAACTTGAGGGAGAAAATGCATGTTTGGATCATTAAGGTTAGCCTTTCACAATGGGGCTCAATAACCAACTATGACATCCTAGGATCCTTGAAAATGGCATATACATGGATATATCTATTGAGGCCAGGGGGTTACCTAGGGTTAGTGTTTAAGTGGAGATTCTTCCAAGCCAAATGAGGCTGAGGCAAAGAAGAACAAACCAATTATCCAGCTTGCGTCTTCTAGAAGTTCTAATCATGTTTAGATGATGCCAAGTTGACATGTCAAGGAAAATAAGTTGGAGTGTGTATAAAGTGTGGGCCCTACCCTTTAGAGCATTTTGAGTGTGTGTAAATGATGTTGACGACTACTTGAACCTAGTCTCTAAATAGGTTTTGGTTAGGATGTGGTGGCATGTGAGCATGGATATGATTGGGGATCACATAAAGGTGCATGGTTAGGGTACATTGCATGGATTTGAAGTTGAAAAGCTCATTTTGGACGTGGAGACCATATTATGAACCTGTCTTCAATTAGGGCCTAGGTTATAATGTCCAAGCAAGATATTTTATGGAAAATGATTTATCATTTGGATGTATATTCCTATCGGAAACCTTCCCACGTGTGGTAAATTTCATGTCTAAATTTGTATAAATAATGTCTTAAATATGAAATATTTACAATCATTTAGACTAATTGATTTGATGAATGTATAGTGTACAGATAATGGAATTGTACTTTGATAATTTATTAAGGTACTAGTCATTATTTTTGTGTCCAACTAGATTTGTTAAGTATCATTTGAATCATATTTTCATGTTATTATGTCCCTTGAAACATTACTTGTTGACTTAAGATATTTGTATCTCTTCGGGTCATTCCAGGTTAAATTGTAGCGCCTCTGTCAAATATTGAGTATTGTGATTACACTCGTAGTTCATTATCAAATTGATATTGCTTTTGAATTTTGTTATCATATGTGGACTTGATCTGTTTAATTTTTATGATTTGAAAATTGTCACAATTTCACTCATTAAACAACATCATCGGGGATGCTAAAAAGGGAGTGTCAACAATTTTCCCTTCTCAAGATGAGGTCCAAAACATGGTAGGTGAATCAACTCATGATGAGGCCTAAAGTCATGAGATAGGTTGACAAACATTTACATGTTGTGGTTGTCAGTTTGATGACACATGATGTAGGATTATGTTTAAGAACAACTACACTTATCAAGGGAGTAAAATTGATCCTGGTAATCACATGTTTCTTATGTTGGTAAAACTTGAATAACCATGCTTGCTCACTGCAACACTTTGATGACCATGCTTGATTGTGGAAAAAATGTCTTGATTCAACAAAATTGCTTCCTAGATCTAGGCTTCAAGAAAATCTAATAAATGTTATTCATTATACTTTCTATGCCCTAATTTCATGCATTTAATGATCTAAAATTTTATACTTTGGGCTATATTTAAATTTCACAACTCCATAATTAGTTTTATTAGTCTTCTTGATATCAATTTGAACTATTTGGATGTGACAACCTCTATCAAACTGACATCAAAATCATACATTAATTATGTGGAATAACCATTAGGAGCGGATTAATGAAAATCACTAAAAATTAAAACCATTTTGCAAAGAGACCCATTGCCAGGAAACTCTTAAGGAAAGAACCAAAGTAATATATACATCATGGTTCACATTGTACATACATTGTACCATCTCATCTCGAGGATATCATATACCAGTTGCTTTGCCCAAACATATACATAAGCAACATAAAGCCTCGAGGCATACAAGTCAAAATCTCAAATCATTTATAAAACCATTACGTACTAACTCCCAAGGACCTGAGAGTACAGAGATGACACATAGGACTTCTATTTACAAGACTCAACAGACAGCACACACAACCTGAGCTATTACTACTGTCCCTATTGCTGTTGTCCTCCCTCTACAGTACGGTCTCTACCTCCTTGTCTGCGTCCACCTAAAAATGTTGGGACCAATGGGGTGAGACAAAACTCCCAACGAGAGATATAACTCTCCGCCTACAACATTATTATCACAGGTAAACAATATAAAACTAAAGAGAGGATCTTTTATATTAATAATCAAGATTAATCACTGTTTATAAGCAGAACATAGAAATATCATATTTGAAAGCAATGCATCTATCTATGATAGAGCAATAAATCATCTATTCACTTTATAAGGAATATGAAGAACACATATAACACCTATCCATTTAAGATGTATAAAAGTAGTGCAACATCAACCAATGTTTTCATATTCAATCCTTAATTAAATATGCTACATGGCTAATTACATATTTACAATCACACTTATGCTCTGAGGAGATCAGGTATATCGTTCATGCTCCAACCGAACATGGCTACGTAAAGCATCAGTATCATACAAGGTCAAAGGAAGAGCCGGCTTCTAAGACCTCACCTATCTCAGCCAGTGCGAGACCACTGGCAGTGACATCACGTGTCAAACTACAATTAGCTTGATAGGTGATAACCTCCCATTTTACGATGTTATCTTACTACTTTTCCTCAGTTTTCCATACTCTCTCTTAGATAAATTAGGCACAATCTTTAATTTTCCACTTTATTGTAAATATACCATCAGACTAACTTTCCCCCTTTATTTCTTACAGAAAAGCACAAAAAAATTTACAAAAGCATCCAAACGGCCCCAAGACTGAATGGACACCAAACGGTCCCAAGACTGAATGGACACCAAACGGTCCCAAGACCGAATGGATACCAAACGGTCCCAAGACCGAATAGACACCAAATGGTCCCAAGACCGAATGGACGCCAAACGGTCCCAAGACTGAATGGACGCCAAACGGTTCCAAGACCGAATGAAGGCCAAACGGTCCCAAGACCGTATGAAGCCAAACGGTCCTGAGACCGAATGGAGATCAACTGGTCCCAAGACCGTATGAAGCTACACGGTCCCAAGACCGAATAAAGGCAAATGGTTCCAAACCAAGAGGATTCAAACGGTTTCCAAATTGAGAGAGTCCAAACGGTCTCCAAACCGAGAGAGTCCAAACGGTCTTTATGACCGTTTGGGCCCAAATCTCCCAAACCGTTTGAGTTTCACTTAAAGCCTATAAATAAGACCCGAGGGGTCCTCATAAAAGGAGGAGTTTTTCAGACGTCCAAAGGCTGCCTCTATTGTTCCAGATCCATTCCATCCTTCACCCACTGCCCCGAGGCTGCCGGTCTGAGATCCATACTCTGTCCCCAAGATACTTTATCTCTCATCGACAAAGAAGGTGGGAAGAGGAGGGTTCATCATCAAGCAAGATACGAAGTGTGAAGATCATTGCTCTCTCTCCAAGGGGTCGACCTTCCTCCCTCCTTCGTGGAGATGATGTTTTCTCTCTCTCTTCTCGCCCCCTTCTTTGTTGTTGCCATGAGCGAGTAGTCTCATATACTAGGGTGTGGGGAGTAGCCCCGCTACCCATGTTTTCATTTCATGCAATGTAATTCATGAGTTTGCAATAGAGATATTCTTTCTTTCCAGTTCAACATCAATTGTTTAATGAATGCTTGTTGCTTGATCACCAACTTGTGTTACTTATTATCTCTTAGTATGAATTGTCTACGTTTGTACTATTAGATTCAAATCTCGATTGAATGTTGGTTCTTG
Source organism: Alisma plantago-aquatica (assembly GCA_963693085.1). NCBI lineage: Eukaryota > Viridiplantae > Streptophyta > Magnoliopsida > Alismatales > Alismataceae > Alisma > Alisma plantago-aquatica. Next base: position 831,616,047 of record OY856409.1, read on the forward strand.
ATACATGTAGTCACCATGCATCTATTTCAGTATCTAGGAGTGTTTTTCGAGGAGTGGAGTAAACTCACTTCCATCGTTGTACTTTCATACTATGAAATGGAATCAGTTGACGTATAAAAGTACAACCTTGATAAGTCAAGGAACACACTTTGCGAAGGGAATGATGCAAAGTAGGGCTGGAAAAACCTAACCCGACCCGCTCGACCCGACCCGACCCGACTAAAGCGGGTTTGGGTCTTGATTTTTTCGACCCGACCTGAAATGACCCGAACCCGAAAAACCCGAAATTATTTGCGGGTCGGGTTTGGGTTTTCAATTCTTGACCCGCAAAACCCGCTCGTCCCGAAATTATATCTTCATATGTGTATATATTTTTCCATGTTCTAGCCATATAAATTTTTAACACATACAAACATAAATCTGTGATAGTTTATATAAGTCTTTGCTTGCAAAACAATAATTAATTAGCAAATTCTACAGTAATTTCGAGTCTAGCGGGTTTGATTTTTCGGGTTTGCATTTTTGGGTTTTTTTGGGTTTGCATATTATATAATATTTTCGGGTCCATCGAGCTCATCAGGTCATACCTGCAAATATGAATTTTGGGTTTGGGTCAAGCAGGTATGACCCGTAATTATTTTCGGGTCGGGTTTGGGTCGAGTATATTTGATCTGACCCGAATTGAACCGAAATAGGACCCGCTCAACCCGGACCCGATTGCCAGCCCTAATGCAAAGTAAGTGACCATTCATTTGGGGATGGCTAGCTTTGCAACATTCCCACGCTTCTCGTAGTTAGTTCTCCGAAAGGAAACTAAATCTACAAAGATACTAACTGTTTAGACTCTTATTGCAGGCTATATTACTATGTTGCATGATTTGATCCATGTGTAGTGGTGGTGAAAGCCGATCACATCCTAGTGGTTTCTTAACATTGTTTACAACCCTAAGTTTACTTTCTTACTTTTACTTTACTTGCACTTAGTTTAAACAACCAAACCAACTCTTTGATCTAAATACCAACTGTTAAGGAGTTAAATGAAATTCTAACATTTTCTATCTTGTTGATCTTAACAAGACCGTTGTCCTGTGGATTCGACCCTTAACTATACTACGATAAGACTTCCACGTATCCTACCATGCATGAGTGGAGTTTTTAATCTAGTATAAGCAAGGCTAAACCTAAAGACTTACTATCTTTAGGATTTTTAGTGGTGCACACAACTCCACACAAGTGGAAGCTCCATAAAAAATTGGCGCCGTTGCCAGGGACAACAGAACGTTTTAATTTCATTTATCATCTTGCTAGTTGGTTAGGGTTTTGCACTTTTTCTTTAAATTACTCCATATTCTCTTAATTTCATCATATCTCCCGCATCATAAAAAAGTGTGTTTCTTCCTCTACTCAAGTAGAAGATGTGTATGCAACCATCGCATAATCTCAGATTCTCCCCTGATCTAGATTATGACTCTGAGGTAGAGAGAAGTTTCCACCGCCACATTAGACTTAATCATCAAAGAGCCAGAAAAATGGACAAAGATCAACGCCAAGCTGCACTAGTGATGGAAAGGGTCAACACTGCCATAGCAGCCCAATGAGCGCAACTCATCGCCGACACGCGTGCCCAAGTTCAAGCTAAAGTACGAGCTGAAGAGCAAGCCCGCATCCGTGCCGAGAATGAAGCAGCCAAGGTTTCTTCTCAACTGTTGATAAGAAGCAAGCAACTAAGGGACTATGCTATTCCCAAGAACTATGAAGACAACCATCCAGTCCAACCACCACTCATCGACACTCCTAATGTTGAGATTAGGACACAATGGATCCAAATAATGCAGGGCATCTCATTCTCTAGAAGTGCCGAAGATGACCGCATGGACCATTTGAAGAGGTTCAAGGCTCTTTGCATGTTGGTACCACAAGCTGGAACAACCATGGACGTAGTCATGCTTAGACTCTTCAATTTCACCTTGTCTAGAAGATCACTAAGCTGGTACAGTTCTTTGGATGGGGAGCCAGTCACCACCTGGGCCCCTTAGAAGAGAAGTTCTTGGAGAAATTCTTACCCCCTTCACGAACCTACCAAATCAGAGGACAAATCAACCAATTCCTTCAACTACCAGGAGAGTCACTGACTGACTCATGGGAAAGGTTCAAGGAACTCTTGAGGAAATGCCCTCACCATGGAATCTCACAAAATCAACTCATAGAAACTTTTTATAGGGGAGTAAGTGATGAAATCAAAAAGTTCTTAGATTCCTCATATGGAGGAAACTTTATGAGATAAAACTACAAAGACACATGGAGGACCGTCACTCTCAGAGCCGAAAATCAATCCAATTGGGGGAGGGCAACCACAGGAGGAGTTTTAAAGGTTTGTAAAGCTGAATAATCTACGGAAATGAAAGCCATAGCCGAAGCTTTGAAAACCATAGCCAACAAACAACAAGCCCTCGAAGCATCATTTGGGGAGTATGACAGAAAGAAGAACCCCCAACAAGTTAAAGCAGCCATAGGAACTTGCGAGGCCTGTCATGCATCTGATCATCCCACATTGTCATGCAGTCTCCTATACAATGTAATGATGGATTTGCAACCACCTCAACCATAGTATGAGCCGATCATTGAACACCCTGAAGATCAGATGCCAGAACAAGTAAATTCCATTCATTCCATACCAGGACAAGCTTACTACAATCCAAATCAACTGAGAAATCATCCTGGGTTTCAATATGGAAATCCTGCGGGGACTGCTAACCCACAAGATCAAACACAAGGTGGATCCTCCAACATACTACCACCTAGATTTCAAAGCAACTACAACCAAAATCAAGGGAATCTTAGAAACAATTTCCAGAGATCCAACTACCCAAGAAATCCCTTTGCATACTACCAATATACTCACCCTCCTATGCACCCGCAATTACAAAAAACTCAGTTGCAACTGCCGTAGCAACCTCAGTTGCCAGCACCTCAACAACAACCACCTCAAGGGCAGCAACAACTCACTCAATTTCAACAAAAGAATGCCCCACCACAACAGACTGATGAACTGTCCTTGATAAGGCAAATGCTGCAATCACAGTAAACCATGCTGGCTAACCAGCAAGCCCAGCAAAAAGCTATGGAAACTCAGTTAGCACAGATAGCAGCTCAGCTAAAACCCCTAGTGGGCACTTTCGCTGGCCAGCCAGAAGCAAATCCAAGACACGATCAACATAGACCAGAACAATTAAATGTTGTTACAATAAGGTCTGGTTGTGCTCTTACTGAAGCCATCTCGGTTAATCAAGAAGACAAGGAGGTAACTGAAATCATCCCAACAGAAGAATCAGGTCAAGAAGCTGAAGAAAGGAAAGAAAAGGAACAAGGTCCCAAAGAACCAGAGGTTCCACAATACAAGCCAAGGATACCCTATCCTGGCAGACTAAAGGAAACCACACTAGACTCTAGATTCCAAAAATTCAAAGAGTCAATGAAGAAAATTTATGTTGATATTCCCTTCCTTGACGACTTATCTAAAATCCCAGCTTGGTCCAAAAACCTGAAGACCTTGCTATCAAATAAATACATGACAGAGGAGCATGAAACTGTCAAGCTAGCCCAAACTACCTCTGATATCATTTTGAATAAAATACCAAAAAAACAGAAGGACCCTGGCTTTTTTGGCATACAATGCTCTATTGGGAACACTTCTTGTAAAAAGGGATTGGCCGACTTGGGAGCCAACATATCAATTATGCCATTTTCCATGTGCAAAAGATTGGGGTTCACAGACTTGTTGCCTACATCAATGACCATCCAACTCGCCGATTCCACCATTACTACACCCTTGGGAATCATTGAAGATATTCCAGTAAGAGTGGGGAGAGACTCTTATGTCCCTTGTGATTTCGTCATCATGGATATAAAAGAAGACCTAAGGTACCCGATAATAATCGGAAGACCCTTCCTCGCCACAGCTAGAGCATTAATTGATGTCGAGGCTAGCACAATTACCTTGAGACTGGGTAAAGAAACTGTTCAATTTAGGGTTTTCAACAGCATGAAGAGTCCTAGTATCCATGAAGAGGTTTTTCTGCTTGAAGCTATTGATAAAATGTCTCAACTCAAGTAAGCAAATCCAGAACCAACAGATGCCCTAGAAGATACTCTAATAAATTTGAAAGCTGAATTTTCAACCAACGAGTTAGTTCAGCAATGCTTGCAATACTTGGAGCAGGCTGAAAAAGCCCTGGAAGCTACTTTTGAAGAACTGAAATTTGTCTCCATATTAGAAACAACAGAAGTACCCAAAGCCCTAGAAATGAAAACTCTACCAGCTGGGCTCAAACATGTCTTCGTAGATGAAGAAAGATTGTGTCCAGTTATCATTAGCTCATCTCTGATTGACGACCAGAAAGAAAGGCTTCTCACTTAACTAAGGAAGTACAAGAAAGCAATTGGGTACAAAATGACTGACCTAACATGCATAAACCCAACTCTATGCATGCATAAACTACCTATGATAGAAGAGTTCAAACCCTCGAGGGAGCACCAGAGAAAACTGAACCCAAATATGAAAGAGGTAGTTCGCCTCGAGTTTCTTAAACTCTTAAAAGAGGGTATTATCTATCCAATTTCTGACTCTCAGTGGGTTAGTCCTGTCCAAGTGGTCCCTAAAAAGGGGGGGGGACCACTGTTGTCCTAAATGATAAGAATGAACTAGTACCTACAAGGACCGTTACTGGTTGGAGAATGTGCATTGATTATAGAAAATTGAACAAATCAACAAGGAAGGACCATTTTCCCTTACCCTTCCTTGACGAAGTCCTTGAGCAGCTAGCCCACCAAAAAATTTTCTGCTACCTCGACGGATGTTATGGGTTTTACCAAATACCAATTCACCCCAAAGACCAAGAAAAAATGACATTTACTTGTCCTTTTGGAACATACGCCTTCAGAAGGATGCCCTTCGGGCTATGCAATGCACCCGTAACCTTCCAAAGGTGTATGACTGCTATCTTCACGGGGTTAACCGAAACCATTATGGAAGTGTTCATGGACGATTTTTCAAAATACGAAGACTCTTTTGATAACTGTATGCTTAACCTAAGTAAAGTCCTACAGAGATGTGAGGAAACAAACCTTATCCTAAACTGGGAAAAATGTCACTTTATGGTGACTGAAGGTGTTGTCCTAGGACATCGAGTAACTGAAAGAGGAATCGAAGTAGATAAGGAAAAAATCGATGTCATCTCAAAGCTGTCACCGCCCAAAGACATAAGCGAAGTGCGAGATTTCTTGGGTCATGCCGGGTTCTATCGGAGATTTATCAAAGACTTCTCAAAAATAGCAAAACCTATGACATACCTATTGACCAAAGATGTTGATTTCAACTTTGACCATGAATGCCTGCATAGCTTTACAACCTTGAAGAATGCTCTAATTTCTGCACCCATTCTGAGAGCGCCTAACTGGTCACAACCTTTTGAAATAATGTGTGATGCTAGAGACTATGCCATAGGTGCTGTGCTGGGGCAGAGAATAGACAAAAAACCATATGTCATATACTACACATCCAAGACGTTAGATGAGGCATAAAAGAATTATACTACTACTGAAAAAGAATTCTTAGCCGTCATCTACGCTTTCAAAAAATTTCGTTCTTATCTAATTGGATCAAAGGTCGTAGTATATACAGACCACTCCGCCATTAAATATCTTATTCAGAAACAGGATGCAAAACCCAGACTCATCCGCTGGGTATTAATGCTGCAAGAATTTGATCTTGAAATAAAAGACAAGAGCGGAGTGGAAAATGTCATCGCTGACCACCTAAGTCACATCGAATGTCAAGACGACGACAATATACCTATCCGAGACTCCCTCCCTGACGACCAGCTTATGAAAATTACCACTGGATTTCCCTGGTATGCCGACATAGTAAACTATCTGGCTTCGGGAATCATCCACCCTTCTGCCTCTCACCGCGATAAAAAGAAATTCCTCCATGAACTTAAGCAATACTTCTGGGACGAACCCTATCTTTTTTGTCTATTTACAGATGGACTTTTCCGTCGATGCCTACCAGAAGAGGAAATTACCCCTGGCTTAGAGCACTGTCATTCTGGCCCCACCGGGGGGCACATGAGTTCGAAGAAGACCACTCTAAAAGTTCTACAATCGGGTTTCTTTTGGCCAACAATAGCAAAAGATTCCTATGATTTTGTAAGATTCTGCAATAAATGTCAGCTTTCTGGCGGTATAACTAAACGGAATGAAATGCCTCTCAGTTTGTGGCAAGAAATTGAACTTTTTGATGTTTGGGGAATAGACTATGTGGGTCCCTTCCCCTCATCCTATGGACACTCTTACATATTGATCATTGTGGATTATGTTTTGAAATGGGTAGACGCTATACTCACCGTATCCTGTAATTCCAAACTAGTCATTAAGACGTTCAAAGATATCATCTTCCCCAGATTCGGAGTTCCCCACACTATCATATCAGACGGAGGAACTCATTTTCTGGAAAGAAGCTTCAAATCCCTCCTGAGAAAATATGGGGTAAACCATAAGGTCGCCACACCTTACCATCCACAAACAAGTGGCCAAGTTGAAGTTTTGAATAGACAATTGAAAGCTATCTTAGAAAAAATAGTCAATAAACATCGTACTGATTGGTCTACCAAGCTACCCGATGCCCTTTGGGCATACTGCATGGCTTACAAAACACCAATAGGAACAACCCCATTCCATCTGGTGTATGGAAAGTCATGTGATGTACCGGTTGAACTAGAACATAAAGCTTGGTGGGCCATCAAATAGCTAAACTTTGATCTCAAAAGTGTTGGTGAATATGGACAACTTCAGCTACAAGAACTTGAAGAGCTTAGAATGACAGCTTACCAAAGTGCCAGAATCTATAAAGAACAAACAAAGATGTGGCACGGTGACCACCTCAAAAGAAAAGACATTGCTGTCAGAGACAAGGTCCTCCTCTTCAATTCTAGACTTAAGATGTTTCTTGGAAAGCTCTGCATGAAATGGTCTGGACCCTTCATAATTAAACACATCTACCCCACCGGAGCAGTCATCATCTTTGATAATAATGGGGGAGAACAGACAGTTAATGGCCACAAATTGAAGAGATATTACACACCAGCAGACAAAATACCACGACAAACTATCGAGATCCACGATCCCTTAGCATCGACATAACCAAACTGGATTTCTGTCGGGCCAGCAACGTAAAACCTAGGTGCTACTTGGGAGGCAACCCAAGATCTGAGTACCACCGTTTTATTTTACCTAGTTTTGTTATTTTTTTTCTAACCTCTTCATTTAATTTAGGCTTATCATCTTTAATATGAAAATATAAAAAAAATCACATAAATAACCAAAATAAACATAAAAATATAAAATCCAATTACATCTTAACTAACGGTTTCGAAACTGTTTGGACTCAAACGGTCTCGAAATCGATTGGTCCTTTCGATCTCGAAACCGTTTGGACTCAAACGGTCTCGACACCGATTGGTCCTTTCGATCTCAAAACCATTTGGAACTCAATCGATCTCGAAACTGTTTGGAACTCAAACAGTCTAGAAACCGTTTGGAGCCCAAACGGTCTCAAAACCGTTTAGACCCTTGGGAATTTGTATAGACACCCAACATTTTCTATAAATATAACACCCCCATCGTTTTCTTTCCCTTGATTCTCAAATTCTCTAAGCCCTCACGCGAATCCTGTTCCATCCCGTTCTTCTGCTCCCGACTCCTGTTTGGTCTACGACCATCGCCGACGTCGCTGCCGACGCCACCATTTCTCCATGCCCCTTTCGCGACTTCATCTCCATTGTTCTCTCCGTTCATCGCTTCATCGTCATCACATTCACCCTCAGCACCGTCACCTTCTTTGTCCACTGCAACAAGGTAGAACCAGCCAACACTGCCAATTCTTACGCTAGTGATAAATTCTTCCATCTTCGGTACCATATCCGCCGCCGATGCGCACACCACCACCGTCATCCACCGCTTTCACTCATTTTTCTACCGACCACTGACGACCCCGGTGTTTCATCTTCCTCACGGTTTCGAACGTTTGGAGCCAAACGGTCTTGAAACCATTTGGAGCCAAACGGTCTTGAAACCGTTTGGAGTCAAACGGTCGTGAAACCGTTTGGAGCCAAATGGTCTTGAAACTGTTGGAGCCAAAATGTCGTGAAGCCGTTTGGAGCCAAACGGTCTTGAAACCATTTGGAGCCAAACGGTCGTGAAACCGTTTGGAGCTAAACGGTGTTGAAAACGTTTGGAGCCAAACGGTCGTGAAACCGTTTGGAGCCAAATGGTCTTGAACATATGTTTTCATGCTAAAATCGATTTCATTTTTCAATGCTAAAATTCTTTACACATTTTTCTTCTCTTTTAACATATATACTCTTTCGATTATAGAATGGCCTCCCCTGCAAAAGAAGCCATCGGAACCGCTGACGCTCCCTTCTGGACAAGGGAGCAACTGATGGAAGACTTCGCCAAGCTCCAGAAGATTGTAGACATCTATGACAAGACTAGAAAGGTCCCACTGAAAGTTAACCTGCTCACGGTCATGAATGAAATTGACCGCATCAATATGTGTTTAACCGAGGAGCCTGTCCAAGATATAGAAGAAACTTCTTCAAGTGATGAAGGCTCATATTACAAGCCAAAATCTGAGGACAAATCCCCATCCACAAGAATAAAGGGGAAACGGAAGGCCCAGGAAGTTGTCAAAGAACAACCTACAAAGAAACGGGCAAGGAAGCAGGTCCATTCTGCCACTACAAGGGAACAAATCCTGGCGGGATACATTCCATCAAACACTACCACCACCGCCATTACCACTCCCACTACCACCACTATTCCTATTTTCTCCACCATCACCACTACAACATCACCACCAGCAAACCTATTCATCCACACCCTCCCATCCTTTGACAAAACGCTGAAGCCGAAAAAGTACGTATGTTCCAACATACCAAAGAAAATGGGGATTTATGATAGAATCCTCACCTTGCTCGACAATGACAACCTCGTAAGACTCTATTTTGGCACATAGAATTCTTATGTTGAGCCAACAACTGAACTTTTCACCTTCCTCAACAAAGAAGCAGTGGACATAATGGACAAATCAAGAGACGGAGGCGACCGCAGGCTGGTCACCAAACTCTTTGGCAACAGAGTTGTCATAACAGAAAACCTACTCAACGAAATCTTTATAGACAACAAGGAGCAGTTGGAAAAAGCCAAAGACGTAGACGTTGAAAGCTCCCAGTTCAATAAGCATATCTTCTGGAAATCCCTGACAGGGATCCCAACCTATGAGGAAAAGACCTGCAAGGCCTCAAATATTCATTCTGGGTTGGTGCACACACTACAAAAAATCCTCACAGGCGCACTCTTCCCCAGGACAGAGGGCAGAAATGTTAGCATTTTCGATCTTTTCGTCCTCTGGTCCGTCCTTAATGGGCTGCCGGTCAACATAGGATGACAATTGATACACAAGCACATAGATTACGCCCTTGGGAAAGAAGTATGTGTCGGAGGACACATAAACTCAATTTTGAATTATCTCAAGATGGTCAGACTACTACTCAGATGCACGAAGATCAAGGGCAACATCCTTACCAATGAGAAGACTTTAAAGAATTCATACATCATTAAGGAAAAAGATGCTAAGCTACACTACATCTTCTGTCCCATAGTAAAATCTTCTAGGACGCTGCTAATTACTTTAAAAACGGCCGGTACATTTAACTGCTCTCACAAAGGCAGATGTGTCACGCCCGGTAGTGAGATCCTAAAAGTTTAGATAAACCCTCCCCCACTAAAGGGGGAGTTACACATCAGCCTTTAGCCAACCCTCATGTCTATCTTAATTTCCAGTAGGTTTTTCAAAGAAGTATAAAACTGGTTGGGGTTGAAAACATGCAAAGAATGCGATCGAGGAAAAGGTGGTCCCAATACGAGCTACACGATAAGGAAGAAATCTGAGATCCATGCAACTCCCAATACCTGAAAGAGTTAGTGCGAGAAGAAGCTCGATAAAACTCTAAGAGATCTCTGGTTTTGAATTGAAGCAAGAGTATGGAAATCTTCACTAAATAAAATCACATCACAACTACATGGCTTAGCTCTATCTAGCTTGAGGACAAGCTAGACTCTAAGTTAGGAGGGTGATAACCTCCCATTTTACGATGTTATCTTACTAGTTTTCCTCAATTTTCCATACTCTTTCTTAGATAAATTAGGCACAATCTTTAATTTTCCACTTTATTGTAAATATACCATCAGACTAACTTTCCCCCTTTATTTCTTACAGAAAAGCACACAAAAATTTACAAAAGCATCCAAACGGTCCCAAGACCGAATGGACACCAAACGGTCCCAAGATCGGATGAACACCAAACAGTCCCAAGACCAAATGGACACCAAATGGTCCCAAGAACGAATGGACACCAAACGGTCCCAAGACCGAATGGACACCAAATCGTCCCAAGACCGAATGAAGGCCAAACGGTCCCAAGACCAAATGAAGGCCAAACGGTCCCAAGACCGAATGAAGGCCAAATGGTCCCAAGACCGTATGAAGCCAAACAGTCCTGAGACCGAATGGAGATCAACCAGTCCCAAGACCGTATGAAGCTACACGGTCCCAAGACCGAATAAAGGCAAACAGTTCCAAACCAAGAGGACTCAAATGGTTTCCAAACTGAGAGAGTCCAAACAGTATCCAAACCGAGAGAGTCCAAACGGTCTTCACGACCGTTTGGGACCAAATCTCCCAAACCATTTGAGTTTCACTTAAAACCTATAAATAAGACCCGAGGGGTCCTCATAAAAGGAGGAGTTTTTTCAGACGTCCAAAGGCTGCCTCTATTGTTCCAGAGCTATTCCATCCTTCACCCACTGCCCCGAGGCTGCCGGTCTCAGATCCATACTCTGTCCCCAAGATACTTTCTCTCTCATTGACAAAGAAGGTGGGAAGAGGAGGGTTCATCATCAAGCAAGCTACGAAGTGTGAATATCATTGCTCTCTCTCTCCAAGGGGTCGACCTTCCTCCCTCCTTCGTGGAGATGATGTTCTCTTTCTCTCTTCTTGCCCCCTTCTTTGTTCTTTCCATGAGCGAGTAGTCTCATACACTAGGGTGCGGGGAGTAGCCCCTCTACCCATGTTTTCATTTCATGCAATGTAATTCATGAGTTTGCAATAGAGACATGCTTTCTTTTCAGTTTGACATCAATCATTTAATGAATGCTTGTTGCTTGATCACCAACTTGTGTTACTTATTATCTCTTAGTGTGAATTGTCTACATTTGTACTATTAGATTTGAATCTCGATTGAATGTTGGTTCTTGATGCATGTAGTCACCATGCATCTGTTTCGGTATCTAGGAGTATTTTTTGAGGAGTGGAGTAAACTCACTTCCATCGTTGTACTTTCATACTATGAAATGGAATCAGTTGACGTATAAAAGTACAAACTTGATAAGTCGAGGAACACACTTTGTGAAGGGAATGATGCAAAGTAAGTGACCATTCGTTTGGGGATGGCTGGCTTTGCAACATTCCCACACTTCTCGTAGTTAGTTCTCCGAAAGGAAACTAAATCTACAAAGATACTAACTGTTTAGATTCTTATTGCAGGCTATATTACTATGTTGCATGCTTTGATCCATGTGTAGTGGTGGTGAAAGCCGATCACATCCTAGTGGTTTCTTAACATTGTTTACAACCCTAAGTTTACTTTCTTGCTTTTACTTTACTTGCACTTAGTTTAAACAACCAAACCAACTCTTTGATCTAAATACCAACTGTTAAGGAGTTAAAATGAAATTCTAACATTTTCTATCTTGTTGATCTTAACAAGACCGTTGTCTTGTGGATTCGACCCTTAACTATACTACGATAATACTTCCACATATCCTAGCATACGTGGGTGGAGTTTTTAATCTAGTATAAGTAAGGCTAAACCTAAAGACTTACTATCTTTAGGATTTTTAGTGGTGCACGCAACTTCACACAAGTGGAAGCTCCATCAACAGGGTATAGTGGCATCTTCGTTATTGAGTTACAACCGCAACATGCACTCTCTTTGGGGAGATCACACAACAACCCCAATATATTCTCTTTAGGGAGAGCACACAACAACCCTGTTATATTAATTTTGAGTCATGGCATATAGCCATACTCTAGGGAAGATTACACAACAATCCCTATTTGTATGTAAGGATATTTTCACCCATCACCCCCACATATTCTAAAATATGCTCTCCGAGTTAAACTCATTTCACCATTCAGCAAATTCTGAGACTAAGTGGATCTATGGCCATGGCAACTACATGATAAGGTTCTACTTGATTAATTAGGTGCATTACAATATCTTTTAGCATCAACCAAGTTACAAGCATGACTTATAGCATATTCTACAACGAAAGGTGTAATACATTTATGAAGTACTGTCATAATCTTTGGAACACATTGAATGCATAACACTCGGGATCTTAGTCCCTTATCACATTACTGAGAATTCTCATCCCTTATCATTATCATTATCATGATTGCTAGATCTGGGTATTCAAACCCTTAGTTCATCATTGAACATTGTCACCTCTTATCAGGTAACTATTACCTCTAGGTCCTCATACCCATGTATACATTATACTTGTTGCACAAGTATTTCACATGGCTCACAAGGCCCATTTAATATGTATGATATGAAACATCATAGCTCATACTTGGTTATGATCATCATCTCATAATACCTACATGGTTAGTATTTCATGATAAAAACAATATCAAGTACATATCATCACCATGTAATACAAGAGAAATACAACCTTCCCATTATTAGGGTTAGGGTTTCCCTTTTTAGCCGATTAGGGTTTCAAGTTCATATTATCAAGAATCAAAACACTAATTCATAGCTCCACACATATTAGGAGCATACATTGTTATCATAAGTATTCAATCATACTTGTTTATTCTCATCATTTATCATTAAATGATTATCATACAAAGTATGAGTTTCTCTTTGAACCTCACTAGGATATTGATTACATCATACTTTATTAAGTTGGCTCAACCCTTTTCTCAAGGTACATTGGCCTACACTTATCAAAATGCATTAAACTCTTTACATATTAATGTATCATTTGACATAACACACTTCATGTGTTACACAATCAAGTATATCAGATTTGAGGTGCTTACCTCCATATTGGTTTTTAGGTGCTTCCACCATATCGAGCAAGAGGTGTGTGCTTCCACCATATCTGGCAAGAGGTGTGTGCTTTAACCATATCAGGAAAGAGGTGTGTGCTTTAAAGGTGTGTGATTACCACCATATCATCCAAGAGGTGTGTGCTTATCACCATATTGTCCAAGAGGTGTGTGCTTACCAGCATATCGTCCAAGAGGTGTGTGTTTGTGTGTCACTTATATCGGGTTACTCAAGTGTAGGGTTTTTCATTTCGGGTTAGACCCTAATGTTCATACCTTTTCAAACCTTTTAAGTATCAACCTACCATGTGTTGAGTGACAGCCTAGACAACTAGTTAGTCCTTTTTCAACCAACCCAAATGTACAAAACAATAGGGGTGTGGGGTTCCAAGGTATAACAAATTTCATATCACCATATTGGGTTTCATTACCATATCGGGTTAGAGGTGCTTCAACCCGATATCAGTTTGTGCCATGATGATGTCATCATCATCAAGCTCTAGACTTTCGTCCCTTACTATTCTAGTTCATGTACAACAGTCCCATGCAACTATTAGAACTCATAGAATCATCAATTATTCAAGAAAAATCGAAATTGAAAGTAGATCAACAAGTATAGCAAGATTAAAGGTGAATAATAACATGATTGGGTTCAAGTTATATAACCCACCTCAAGAACAACTTCAAAGATCCAAGCTCCAAAGATTCACATTCCCAAGGTTAAAGATGAACTTATCAAAGATCCAAGACTTGTTCACAACTCCTCTATATGCAAATAATCACCATAGATAAGAACTTGGTGAAGAAGAAAAGAAAGGAAGAATCACAACCCGAGATTCATAATTCAACCAAGGTTGAAGATGACCATGTCTTCACATTAAGATTAAGGCTCTAGATCCTCCTTGATCCTCAACTACTATGCACGATATCTAAGAGAAATAGAGTTGTAGGATTCGAAAAGTTTCACTAGTAGGTTAAAGGAGTGGTATATATAATTGAGGCTCATGAGAGAGAGTGTATAAGAGGTGTCATCGCCTTATACTACTAGGTGACACATGTCCATGCATGAACACATATTTATCTTGACATGCAAAACTCTTGGGGATAATCTAGGGATAATATTTTGGCCATTAGTTTTCTTATTGAACAAGATATTTCAACCCAATGTTACATTATTCACAAACTGATACAACTTTTCTAAGAAAAGTTGTAAACCGATACCCATCACCTTCTTGAGGTGCTTAACTCGCCATGGCCTTTTCCAAGAGTTGAAAAAATGATATGGGACCTCCTCTATGACTTCTTGGCCAATAGGCACTCCCATATAAGCTCTACAACTCAATACAACTCATTTTAGGGTTTCAACTATACAACTCTTCTTGACCTTTTCATCACCAAGAATACCATCACTCAAATATGATTAAAAAATGGTGCCTATTTCTTTGTATATCCTATAAATTATGATAAGCGAGAGTAGGGACACTATAAGTGGTAATTTTCATATCAACCCTATATTTTGGATAAATTGCAATTTGCACCAAAATTGGTACACAAGGCACAAGCATTACTCAAACAAGCTCCAACTTTGAACTTAGGCTTTCCACAAGCCACCCCTTAGCATCATTCTCTCTCTTATGATTATAAAGCACTTGAGGCATGTTCAAAATGTGACATATTGTAATATGACTCCTCATCTTGGGTAAATTGTAATTTACACCCAAACTATCATATATGCACAAGCAGTTTGCAAACAAGTTCAAACTTGAAAATTAAACTCTCCTTGAGTATTAATTACTTTTCAAAGGATTAAAACAAGTTTATAAATAACTTAAGCAAAACTTCCAGGTTTATGGCATAATCCAGGTCAGGGATGTTACATTGGAGATATTTTATTATACATATTACAAAGTTGGTTCATCTAAAACCAATGAAACCTTCTTATGTGACAAAGGAACCCCTAAAAATGAACACAATGCCTTAATATGCATCAACACACATGCACCTACCTATGCATGATGTGTACCTTTATAAACACTCACTTTGGTTTTTGCATGTGTGGTGCATGACATGTGAATACGTGAGCACATAGTGCTCGATCTTGTAAGATTCTGGTGATCACAACCTCAAGGTGCATGATGTGCCACATCCCAGCATGTTGTGTGCCACATCAACAACAACAAATTTGGTGATCAACATCATGCACGTTGTTTCCAGTCAATGAGACATTCTGAAATCTTATTAGCAAGCACTCCCCATGACCTCAAGCACAATGTGCACTTTTGCGTGCATGACGTGCCATATAGTTTTGAGCTTGACATTTGACAGCTTTTGGGGTGCATGACATGGATAATCTCATGCATGACGTGCACCTCTGCATAACTGAAAAAATATAAAAAGTGGAAGGATGGTTATAGAGGTATATCTTTCATTTGGTATGTCCAAACTTGGGAGAAATAAGGAGGGATGACTGAAATCCAAAAGAGACCAAAAGGATGAAGAAGAAGGTTGTGGATGTAGAGTTCTCTCTCTCCAAGCTTGGGAAGCTTCAAGTATAGCTTCATTGTAGTGGATAATTCCTCCACAGGTGCTGTTACTCTATTTTCTTTCCTCTCCTCCATGAAATTTGTTAAATTCATGATTTTTCAACCTTTTTCGTGGACAACCAATCAATATGTAGAAATTTGCTTTGTATTTGGTGGCTAAATGGCACTTGTTAGTCATGTGATAAACAACAATTCTAATATTATGAATTTTTTTTCTTACTTTTTGATTTTTTGTTCATTACTTAGAGAACCAAAGACCTAAGTTCTCTATCTCTCCAAATTTATATCTTGGGAAAATACATGTTTAGTTGAGGAAAATTAGAGCTCTAATTTCTATTATATGAAAGTGAATAGAGATTGTTGCATGCTATAGTCTCTTTCTTTGTGCTATAGAGGATAATTTACGTCTCTCTATGGAGTGATGTTGGAAATCTTAATTTCTTGTGATAGAATTACAAGTTGAGAGATGAATAGTCTAGCCACATAGAAGAGTACTTGTTGGAAATCATGAATCATATTGTAGTGTGAGACATGGACAAGATTGAGAATTTAATCTATTTTGTGCAATTGTTCATCATGTGATTTATAGGTTGTTAGGTTTAAAATTAATTTGTTTGAGTTGATATTTTGAAAGATAACTTGTGAAAATCCTAGTATAAATTGGGAATAAATCAAACAAATTTTTCCTATTTGAATTACATCATTAAATAGTGTTGAATTGTGTTGGTTCCCTATGGATTCAACCCAACACTATACCGCTATTGACCTATTGTATTACTGGTAGAAGAGTGTGCATTGGTTTTGTTATTGATAGGAACACTTTGTGCCACTATCATTATCAACATCCTTTTTGGGGAGCTATTAGTTTTACTTGATTGTATAATTTTGTAGGATTAATTTTCTACAACATATTAGTTTGTGTGTTTCATATAAATTCTCTTGAGAACTAAATTATTTTATTTTTGTTTGGTAGGAACCATGCAGGGTTCATACTCGATCCAGTAGGAACTCTTTCATAGAGATTCTCGACAACTCTGAGGTAGTGTTCACAAGTAGGTGGCCGTGAAAAAAAGTAGAATAAATCATAAGAAGTTGCCATTTCTACAACAACTATGGACTAAGATGACATTTCTTGACCACACTTCTTATCATACTAATGAGGTGTCAAGTATGCCAATAATGAGGCCAACCATTAACGTTGCACACTTTCAGTCAAACTGGAGTCTATGAGCCTTAATGTAGCAGAATCAATTCTTTGGCTAATGCATGAGGATCAAAATCTTCATGTAGTGAATTTTCTTGAACTAAGTGACATGGTTAAGATCAATATGATGACTAATGGTAGACCATGACACCAACTTTTTTCCATTCACCCTGAAAAGGTAAAGCAAAGCTATGTGTGCAAGAAATGGAAAAGGGTTCCCTCAAACATGGAACACCCTCATGGTAGCCTTCCTACATAAATATTTCCCACCTAACAATGCAAATGAGTTTTTAAACAATATTTCCAACTTTGATAAAGAGTATGGAGACAATTTAGCATAATCATGGGAGAAATACAAGGAAATTCTCTAAATTTGTCCACACCTTAATGTTCCCAGGTGGACACACATTATCACATTCTATAGTCATTTTGTAAGACCACTGACTTGTGTTTTGTTAACCCTATTTGTTTTTCTTAAGTAAGTGCTTAAGAACCTTACCTTGATCCTTTGGATGATTTTAGATCATGTGGAGAGCTTAGGCCTCCAGTTTGTTCTTGTTTGGATGATGTTTGTGATTTTGTGCTTATTTTGGGCTAAATTGTAATTTACCCATTTGTGAGGTTTATCTTGTAATTTACCACCTCTAGAGTGTTCCTTCTCTCTCTTGGATTCATGAGAGAGAGTGTGGTCCTTTGGGCACCTTGGTTGAACCTTGGTTGACATCACTAGGTAGTGATTAGGGTTTCTAGGGTTTGATGTGCCTTGGCTATGTGTACCTTGTTGAAGGTGGTTACCCTTGTCTCAACCATGAGAGGGTGTCTGGAGGAGGTGTCACAGTCGATACACCTCCATCGCATGGTTTTGCTTTGACCAAGGTGGTTGTTGGTGTCTTGGGTCAGGATAGTTGTTTTCTTGTGGGATGTCTCGACCTAGCTTGTTGGTAATGTAACATCCCTGACCTGGGTTATGCCTTAACCTTGGAAGTTTTGCTTAAGCAAGCTAATTAAATCCTTAATTTTATTTTGTGAAAATTAATTAAGGCCCAAGAGGAACTTATACTTTAATTTTGGTCATGTTTGAATAATGTTGAAGCAATGTTTGCTTATTTTGGACTAAAGTGCAAATTACCCAATTTAAGGGGTTAACTTGCAGATGTTACTTGATAAATGTTCCTCAAGTATTTTGGCATCATGAGAATGAAAATGATGCAGATATATGGCTTATGAAAGCCTGAGTACCAAGAAAGAGCTGATAAAGCAATGTTTGTGCATTAAAACTAGTTTTGGTGTAATGTGCAATTTACCCAAAACCAGGGTTCAATATATAAATTACCACTTCAATAAGGTTCCTAATATTTCTTGGCATCATTTAGAGAAAATAAAATAATAGGGGCACCTCATTTGAATTAATTTGGAGGAGAGAGAATCTTGATATTAAAATAATCAAGATTTAAGCATAAATGGAACTTTAATTCAATTTAATGCAAAAAGAAATATATTAATTGGATTACCCTTCAACCAAAATTGCGTTGGTTGAAAATCAACAAGTGTGGACGTCCTTGTTACTTGCAAAGGAAATGAAAATATCCTAAGGAGGCTAAGAACCCACTCACCTTATTATAAGGAAAAGAAATATCCACTCACTTATGGATATTAGTATAATATGTTTAAGGTGCTTAATTTTCTTTTCTTTATTTCTTGGATAATTGAGAGGAATAAGAGGCAAGGAATATATCCTCGTAACCCAAGAAGGGAAGGGGGAAAATGGCAAGGATATGGAGGAGGTAATTCCTACTTTCTCTCTCTTAAATGAATTTTTAATAAAATGCATATATGCTCCCTTACCCATAGCTTGGATGGGTAATTTTGAATCTACTTTCATTCCTTGCTTTCAAAAACGACCAAGGGAGCTTGGAGAAACAGGAGGACGACCCCCAACCTGTTGGTAAGCTTCTGGATCACTTTCAACCATGATTTCATGGTGGAAATCGAAAATAAATAATTGATTTCTTCTTTTCTTCACTCCATCTTCAACCCTAGCCAATCTTTTCACCCAAAAGCTTGAGGACGAGCCTAGGGGGAGTTGAAAAAGCTTCATCCACCATTTTTGACATGAATCTCCAAGCTTTGAAGCTCATTTGGAGGTGGGTTATATAACTTGAACCCTTAATCATTGTTATTGAACTCAATTTCTCAATTCAATTGATTCAATTGTTCTTCTTGCAATACCTTTGATTAATTGATGCAACTTCCATGGGTATGGCAGTAGATTTCGTGGGGATGAAGGTTGATGGTGATGACATCATCACAAGCACACATATCAACAAATTTGAGTTGCAAACGGTTTTGGACTTTTGGTCCAAACCGTTTCACCAAACCATTTGGAGACCAAACGGTTTGCAAACCGTTTGATGACTTGGACTCCAAACCGCAAGAGAGGGTTGACCGTTTGGTTAGGTTGACCGTTTGAGGTCTGAACCCAAATACATGTTGGATGATGATCCAATGGATCCAATTGATAGATTCAATGTATGTACAATCCTTCAATTAGAAACCCTAATCGAGTTGATTGAAGAATCCATGATTGATCCTAACGATTTCAAGATAATTTGGGTCAAACAATTTTGAAACCGTTTGAGCCCAAATAGTCTTGAAACTATTTGGGACCAAAAGGTTTCAAAACCATTTGGATGGTTAATGGTTGATCCTTGATTATTGGATAAAGATCTAATGGTGTTGATTGATGAATCCTTCAATTGCCTAATCAATGGTCAGTTCAATGGTGCAAATTACATTCAATTTGATTGATGAATGTACCTAATGAACCCTTGCGGTTTTGAGACTGATTTGGCCCAAACGGTATTGAGACCATTTGAGTCCAAATGGTCTTGAAACCATTTGGGGTCAAACGGTTTCAAAACCATTTGGAGTCAAATGGTTTTGAAACCATTTGGTGATGAAACCCCAAAACCGAATGGAGGTCAAATGTGATTCAATCATTTGGAAATTGAAGGTGATGATTGTTCCATTGATCCAATGATTGATAACAATGATAATCAATGATAGGTATAAAGGTTGAATCCCTAAAGTACCTAGATGATTAGTACCTTTAAAGGGATAAACCCTAATTGCTTATAATAGCAATAACTTAGTACACTATGTTAATCATAGTTGTATATACTTGATCGTATGATTGATGTAACCAAATCAAGTGGAGAGAATGATAGAATGGAATTCATACTTGAGTATGATTCATGTGGTGATTAAGGGTATGATCCTTAGTAAAGAGATCATAAAACCCTAATCATAAGCATAAAACCCTAATTGAGGGTGATGCCATATGAAACCCTAATTGAGGATGATTCCATGTGAAACCCTAATTGAGGGTGATGCCATATGAAACCCTAATTGAGGATGATTCCATGTGAAACCCTAATTGAGGGTGATGCCATATGAAATCCTAATTGAGGATGATTCCATGTGAAACCCTAATTGAGGGTGATGCCGTATGAAACCCTAATTGAGGATGATTCCAAGTGAAACCCTAATTGAGGGTGATGCCATATGAAACCCTAATTGAGGATGATTCCATGTGAAACCCTAAATGAGGATGATGCCATGTGAAACCCTAGTTGAGGGTGATGCCATGGGAAATCCTAATCTAGGGTAATGCCATGTGAAACCCTGAATTAGAATAATGTTATGTGGAACCCTGATGTAATGATGTGATGTGAAATTTAAATCTGAGGTGATGCCATGTAATGATATACGAAACCTTAATAAGGGTATAATGGCCAATACACTAAAGTAGAGTGTGGCTGACATAATCAAGTAAGATGAGAATGTTACACCATGAAGGGTGAAATTGATAAACCATATGAATGGTAATATTGATACTTTAATATGTAAGGGTATAAGGGACAAGGTGATGCTTAGATCATTATACATCCAACTCTATACATGTGATTAACTTGACATACATGTATCAACCCTATACACCTTACAAAGATGAGGACAAGACACTCTTAGGAGTGATGTATGCAACACTAAATAATGGTGTGGATAGTATTTTGAGAGTTGAGATACCTAAAGTGGTTGATAATGATATCAACGATGCCTAACCATTAGACAAGTCCATATCATTAAAGATAGCTGGACAAATCTAGTGTGTGACCTATGCACTATATGATAAAGGTGATAGGTGAGTGGTTAAAAGTATTAAGAGGGAAATACCTTAATACAAGATAAGTTGGTAAATTCAAGTGAGTTAGAAATGATGAGAAAAGTGATACATCAAGACATGATAGATATCACATTCAAAACTTCAGGATTGATACACCTTGATACACTTTAAATCTAATTTTAGTTGGATAAGAAACACATGAAATGTGTTATATAAACTGATACAATGAAATGTAAAGAGT
The DNA here is from genome assembly GCA_963693085.1 of Alisma plantago-aquatica. NCBI lineage: Eukaryota > Viridiplantae > Streptophyta > Magnoliopsida > Alismatales > Alismataceae > Alisma > Alisma plantago-aquatica. The sequence goes on from OY856409.1 coordinate 831,637,458, forward strand.
TTGATACATTTTGATAAGTATAGGCTAACATACCTTGAGAAAGGGGTTAAGCCAAACTAATGAGTATGATGTAATCATACCCTGGAAAGGATGAGAAATAAACTCATACCTTGCATTAGTAATATTTAATGATATGTGATGAGAGAAATAAGCATGTGTGAATTCTTGTGATATTATAAGAGGCTCTTAGAGGAGTGGAGCAATTAATTAGGATTGGATTCATAAGATGAACACAAGCCCTAATTAATGTGTAATGGGAAATCCTAACCCTAATTTTGGGTAATAGGATGAAGAACCCTATTTGATGGTAAACCCTAATCCTGGTAAGGAAATAGTGGTGTTACTATTGTATTGTATGCTGTGATATGCTTTTGTTGCTTATTGAGAAATAACAAGATATGCATTGGCCTGGTGTGCCATTATATTATATTTTGCTAAATGAGAAGTAACAAAATGTGCAGTGGCATTGTAAGCCATGTGATCAAGTTGTTGCCTAGTAAAAGGTGACAAGACAAATAATGGGCCTTGTGAGCCATGTGTAATGCTTGTGTAACAAGTATCATGTATACCTTGGTCTGAGGACCTAAAGGTAATAGTTACCTAATAAGTGGTAACAATGCATGTTCAGTGATGAACCTAGGGTTTAAATACCCAAATTTGATAAGCATGGTAATAATGTGGTGGAGGGATGAGAATTCCCAGTATTTAAATGAGGGACTGAGATCCCAATGTCTTATAAAGACTGAGAAGTGATTGATGAAACAATACATGGTTCTTTGTAGCATTTGTCATAATAAGTTATGTTTGAGAACTTGACTGATGCTAAAAGAATATGATAATGTACCTAATTAATCAAGTGAAATCATATCATGTAGAACCCTGGCCATAGATCCATCATTGTCAATAATAGGTGATGGTGAAATGGGTTGCTCTGTGGCAAAAACCCGGAATGCATATTTTTGAATATGTGGGGGTTAATGGGTGAACATATCCTTACGTCCTGATGAGGAGATTGATGGAAGGTAAACATTAAACCTCTCAATCCTTCATTGTATGTCTCGGGATGGATGTATCACAAATCTCCCGATGATTGGGATAGATGCCGTACACATCTACCAATAATACTTAATGTTGGGTTGATGGAGATAAACATTAAATCTCTCGATTGTCGATGAGAGTGCATTTGATGCTGTAACTCTATAGCGAAGTTGCCGGTATACCCTGGAAAGCTATATTGAGCAGTTGACATAAGTCCTGCTTGTGGTCCCACACTGACCCGGATGTGGGAGGTCATGGGAATCCGACTCTTCCATTGACCTATGTATGGTATCGATTTCAACTTCGCAGTGGTCAGTTGGAGTATGAGCAGTATACCTCATCTCCTCAGGGCATAAGTGTGATTGTAAAATATAATCAGCCGCATAGCATGTTTGCTTAGGGATTGAATACGGAAATTCATTGGCTGATGTTGCATTTCTTTTATGCATCTTTAGTTGATAGATATGAATTATGTCTCTTTACATACCTTGCAAGGTGGATAGATGATTTACAACTCTACCATGATTAGATGCAATGTTCTCCTTAGGAAAGTAGATTACTTGATTATGTTCATACAACGATTTATCTGCTGTTAAATACATAAGATTCCTCTGCTCAGTTTTAATTTAATAAACTGCAATAATGATTGTTTTTGGTGGAGAGTTATATCTCTCGCTGGGGCAATTTACAATTGTCTCACCCCCGTGGGAACCATCATTTTTAGGTGGACGCGGACAAAGAGTCAAAAATTCCATAGCAGAGAAAGAACAACAACAACATCAGGGACGACAGTAATATCTCAAGTGGAGATACTACCTGTAAAGTCATATAGATAGTAGTCCTATGTGTCGTCTCTGTACGCTCAGGTCCTCGGAGTTTATAGTTAATGTTTTAATGAATCGATATGAGTTTTTGGCTTGATGCCTCAAGGTTCTCATGCTATCTGTATATAATGTTAATAGGGCAGCTGATGTTGTAACCCTCGAGAAGAGATGATACAAGTTATGTACTTATGAATCAGGATGTAGATGTTACACTTTGGTTCTTGATGAAAAAGATTTCCTATGTGTGGATCTCTTTGCAAAAAGTTTTAATTTTTAGTGATTTTCAGTAATCCGCTGCAAATGATTCGCTTCCGCTTAAGTAATTCTTGTTTTGTGAGTTGGATGCCACATGTAACCCCTCTTGTCACGACCATGTTGTGTTTTGGTGTATGTCTCGACCATGTGGTGGTCATGACCACAACCATGTGTTGGGTGATCGAAGTGGTCGAGACCCAACATAGTTTTTATCACCATCTCATGCATGTGTATTTTAAGTGGTTGCATGCTAGTTTCTTGGGTGGACAAGTGTCCCTTTGGAGCCTGTAACATCCCAGGATTTGAGGCTTTGGATATAATGATCTTATAAGGAATGGTTGGACTACCCATATCACCGAGGTGCACCTCCTTTTTTGGGAGCCCATCACTAAAGAACTCCATAGCTAAGCATGCTCATCTTGGAGTAGTACTGGGATGGGTGACCTGTCGGAAAGTTGATCCTGGCATGCGCGTGAGTGAGGACAAAGCGAGCAGTTAAGGCTAGTGGTGGTCTGTGGGGACAATCATCATTCCTAAAACTCTACTAGAGCCTGGGGCAGTGTGCCCAGGCGTTACAGATGGTATCAGAGCCATAAACGGTCGGCACTCATGGATGTCTCGTAGAAATTAGGGTTAAGTAGGAACACAAATGGAGTAGTAGAACATAGAAAAAAATAGTTACACCATGAATCCTGGTATCATTGACCTTGTTATTAGGAAGTACATGGGATACAAGTAGAAAACATACTCGCCTAGGATGTGAGACATGTACCCTAAACTAGAAATTTATGAGACATACCTAGTTAAACTACTAGATTTTGAACTTCTATAGGCATGGATTTAGAAAGAAGTGTTTGAGATACATGTGTGTAAATTTACATTTAGATTATTAAGATGTAAAAAGAAATAATATAGGTATACAAATGGTTTCTCTTTAGATTATAACACTCACAAATATGAAAAAAAATAGAAATATATAGTGAATATATGATATAACCCTAAAATCATATGAACATATGAAAATTTCAACCTAAATCATGAACATGATTAAAATTTAATAAAAAGAAGAAAAAAAATCTACCTAATAAATTATAATAATTCATCACCATGTAAATGGAACGAGCTGAGGTGTCTAAGGAAGGATGTATAGTGAAGGTTCTGGCATAATTACTCCCAATCCATTTAGGTGGTGGTGGGGTTTCCTCACTATACATATCGACCTGGCCAAAGTGAATTTCATTACTTGGGAAAACACTAATGTTGAATAAAGGCACTAAAAAATATTTTCTATGGTCATGACCTTGGAAATTTTGTTAATTGGAGATAAAAGGTCACAAATACAACATTATATACATACACATAAGAAACAAATGGTTAAAAAAATTTATACACAATATAAACATCATTGTAACATTAGTGACAAATATGTGAGATTAAAATTGATGTACCATATATTGACCAATAAGCTTGGGTTTTAACTCAAACTTGTGATAATGATGGCCAAGACTAACAAATTGAATATTTTAATTGTCATATTGGAATAAGATGTTGTAAGACTGAGGGGTATATTTTCAAAGTATAAATTGAACCTAAACCGATTTAGTGACCCTATAAAATAGTAAGAGGATTGTTGGATCATCATAAATTAGACCTATGATAGTGGAAGGAAAATTGGGATCACATTTTGTTTAAGTTGACACTTCTGCAAGCAAAATTTTTGTGCTGGAATATTTTGTAGATCAAACTATAGTAGGAATATCACCATTAAGAAATATTTGATTTTGTGGATGAATTTTTTTTTTAAGGGTGGGTGAGTTGTAACATACTGAATTTTAGGAACAATTCTATTTCGAACCATGATGCACAATTTTCCCTAAACTTGATCACATTTACAAATAAGTTCTTCATTTGATGTCTCATTCAACCATTTTCGTCAAATGTCATATTATTTGAGGTAACTAGTCTTTGATTGTATTTCTCTTGTCTAAATAAATTGATCCTCCTTTTAGAGAAATATTTCCCAAATGGTTCCTCCATTTTTACCTAGTAAGCCATACGAGCATCACCAAGTGCAAATTTAAACTATTTGAGCTTAAGTACCTTGATTTGACTTTCATGAATCTAACACTCTCAATCTCACACATAAGAGGCTTCAGAATCAATCATAATACTTAGTGATTACGCTAGTTAATTCATAGATAATGACTCTAATATTTTGTATATTTAGTTCTCTGGTAATTAGACTCTTGTTCAAAATATTGTGGCAATGAAATTTTTTGCTTAGGAGTTATAAATTAGTGGGGTAACTAGAAAATATGAAAATATATAGCATCTTAATAAACAAATTGACCAAAGTGAATTCATAGGGTGCTACCCTCTTCCGTGAGCCATGTTACCAATGATCACAACTGATCTCCAGCTCGACGGCCATTGCAGGGATAATGACGACCGTTTCCATGCCTTCCTTCCATTTTGCTCCCTTTCTCGATCTGATTGACTCCGCCATACCTTCTCACAATCAAAAGCAATAGTTTTAATGATGCTCAGGATGTTATCTCAGACCCTAGCTGGCGCCATAACACCTGGACTCTACAAACTCAAAAATGGATGCGATGTTCAGATTTGCAATGTGTCGCTGGCCATCTCCTCCTCCCCCCTTCCCTTTTCCCGTAACCCTAGCATCTCCCTTCATGCTATATAAGCTCCTAGCACCCTTGACCATGTGGCAGCAAATCACTCGACCATCATGAGTCAGAGCAACACCCACATATCTATTTCCACCACCGTTCTTAGACCCACTACAACACAAGCCAGAGCCACAGAGCGAAGCCACTGCTTACAACCCCGAGTCCCCTCCTTCATTGCTAATGAGCAATGGTCTGGAGATAGGACTCGATCTCCAACATGTTTCACCACTCTCCATCGCTCCTCACCATTTACAGACCGCCTTCACACCTGCTGCAACCAAACGATAACATTAACCTAAAGGAGACTCGCCGCCCTATAGTTACTCGACACAGTGTCACCCCGATCTCCTCTCCTCCTCCTCACTGCCGTCAGTCTCCACCCAACTATTTCCTACACCTCCACCACCACAGAGTTCTGACCTCCCCACAGACCTGGGCATTGGAGGTTGAGATCTGCAGACATAGTTTGACAACCCCTCTCCAGCAGCAGACCAACAAGTCCTCCTCGTCTATTGATAAGTGGCGCTACCCACACACCTACATCATATTCTTCGTCCAAACAATCCTTTGATCCATTAGTGCTCATCGCCACCCCTCACCCTGCAATCTGCCCCCAGACCCCACGGGCTTGTTGCCTCCTACTCTCTTCCACTAGGACATGTAGCCCCTCCCTCATTATAGACTGGACTCGCCAGCAACAGACCTGTGATGGCTGAAGCAAGGATGAACCCTTGTAGATCGCAGCGACACCGGCAAGGATGGGCTGTAACTACAAATCATTTAGGAGCATGTGAGCTCCCTACTCCTGACTGCACTGCCTAGCAGGATCCATGGTGTTCGAGACTAGTGCCGCCACCAACGTTGTTCCCCACCAGTAGAAGATCACCTCGTCAGCACACATCGACCAGCACCACCATCGTCGATCACCCTGATCTCACGACCTATAGATTTACTCGGTCAATCTACAATAGAGCCCCGTCAGCTATCTGCTCGCCTCCTCCCACCTTTGTAGGTCAATAGATGGATTCTCTCATCCCGAACTACCTCGATCAGTTCCCTAACCCCCTTTCCATCTCCGACATCTTTCCTGGTGAGAAGCTACACATGATTCCCAACCTACAGTTGAACCTGCTAACACCTACACATAGGCCAAGTTGTGGCTATGAATCTGCCGACAGAGCCTCGATGACTTTCTTCTACCATCGAGACAGTAGTCTCCTCAAGCAACTAGATATGGTGTAGATCTCGACTCTAGGCAGCTGAGAGGAGCATAGAATGTCCATCCATAGCATCAAGGACCCATCAATTGCCTCGATGGAGGATCAAAATCCTGATTGTGTGGGGTGAATTCCCTCTCATCAATGAATAGGTAAATCCTACACCCTTGCTCCTATACGTACATACTTCTCCCAAAGATTAGATGGATAAATTAGTTAATTAACACACATACAAATAGCGATAAAGATAGTCATAATATATAAGTAATTGTTGTATCAACTAAATCATATGACTAGGCCTATTGGTTACCTAGAAATGTGTATATATATGTACATGTTGATAAGCTAATAAGCTATAATGTATTAGTTTTGACCATTATGAACGATCTAACCTTGTGATAAATCCAAACCTTGAAGCTATGTATACTAATAGATACACTTGGATATAATATTTTGAATTATGAAGCCACTAGTTATCTTATCATTAAGGAACAATATGCAATTATGTAATGCCTAAGATATATTACTACTTGTATACATATAAGAAATCAAGATCAAGGTACTAGCATATGAATAGTATGTATAGAGGTATGTGGAATCCATCTATTGACCTACATACATGATCCGAGTGACTAAATGTAGTTGTAATATATATGAGAAACATAATGATATTTTAGATCTAACATAGAGACAACACGATAAAACAACTAAGTATGTGACATTATATATATATATATATATATATATAAAACCTAGTTGGGAATCTAATATTGATAACCATAGAGAAAAATATGATAAATATAGCCCTAACTTGGAAAGGAAACACTAAATAGAAAAGATTGAACAAGTAATTGGTTCCATGCCAAATGATAACAAAATTGTACAACACTTTGTAGATCTCTTGCTCTTAGAGCCATTCTTGGTGATTATTCAACCTATGAAGACTTGAATAAATTAAGGTACTAGATTCTCTATTTTTATATTGAGTTGTTCATTTCCCTCTTGAATGCCTTGTACATTATTTAGTGGTGAACCTTATACTTGTTTAAGCCTTTCCTACCTCTTTTAAAGTTCACCACCTCAGATTGATTATTGTTTGAATGTATTGAATATTATAATAGCACTTGAATTGATCTATTTGGAGTTTTGACTGCCTGGACATTGGTCCCTTTGGGCTTTGGCCCCTTGGAGCTTTGGCTCACTTGAGGTAGGGTACGTCCCGCTACCCTGTGCACATGTGTAATGGATTAGTTATCCCCCAGTCGACTGGTTAACATAGTAATTAGGCTCAATGTTGTTCTTTCATAGATGATTGAACATAAGGCATTGTTTCCCTTTAAGGAAATGATATGATAGTGCTCAACCTTAATATTCAAAAGTTGATCATTGTAAATATTTTGATAATTTGGTATCTTGAACTATTTTGAATAGCCTTATAAAATTTGATCTTGAAATACAAACATTGAAATATTGTTATTCTTGATTTGGAAAATTTAGTCCACAAAATGTTCCTTACCTAGATTTGATATTACCTTGATTTATACTTAGAACCTATATTTTGCAAATAGATCAATATAAGAATTTAGTACCAGCTTTGCTGACCCTTTGTTTCCCTTCAATGGGGTCCATGTGTGGTTTCATTCCCTTTGGGAACTCATGGGCATGTGATAGATGGAAGAGCTTGAAGAGACATGCACTGGGTAGTCCTCCATTGAAGACTAGATAGGAATGAATTTTATCTCTTAAAATTGTAATCATATTTGTAAGCTTCCGTGATTTTGATGTACAAGCATGAATGTAGCAAAGATTGTTTATGTTTTTGATATTATTTTGTAAATATTTGATCATAAAGTTCGAGTCTTTACAGAGCCCTATGTTGTTGACACCTCATCCCTCACCCTACTTCTGTCCTCCTTTGCTTTATAAACCCTCTTTCTCCATGCAAGAAAATCTTTTTGGCGATATTATTTCTATTTCTTTGTTTGGTCGTCCTTGGATCCTTGGGGGGCAAGAAGGGTTGATCCTTGGATCTTTAGTGATCAGATCCTTTGCATGTGGTGATCCTTGTCATCTTCAACCTTGGTAAGTGTTTACCTTTCCTTTGCAACGTTTTTCTTGGATCCTCTACCCCATATTCTTCTCTTTTCTCATCCTTAGACAATGTTTTGACATAGTGGTCGTTCTTGAGAGTAAGCTCCTCATCACAAGGGTCATAGGCCATGTTTTGACAAGGTGGACCCAAGTGTGAGGAAGTTTGCTTCTCTCCTTCTCCTTTCTCCTCTTGGTTTGGACTAGAGCTTCTTGTCCTCTTTTTTTGGGATATCCTTTGACCAAGGTGTTCTTATATTGGAGGTGATCTTGTGGCCGAAGTGGTGATCCTTGTTAGAGCTTCCTTCCCTCTTTTTGAGCGTGATCTTGGAGCTTATTCTCTCTCCAAGATAGGTGGGTTATATAACACTTTTCCCTCTCTATTATTGCACTTTTCATACTTGCATGTTGTTGTTTTTCTCTCTAAAATGTACCCCTAATGTTCTAGTAGATCATACCATTCTCTAGATCTTGTTTGATGGTGATTAACATGCTTGGTTTGCTTAGAACCCAAAACCCTAATTGATGGAACCCGTTTTTAATGATTGTGGTGTAATGGTGGTTTTCTCCTATCCTTTGACCTTGGTTTAGGTTTCATGCATGGTTCTCGTGTACTTAGATGTCCTATGGAGTATATGTTATATTTTGGAGGTGTTAAACATAGTTTTATCCCTCTTGCATGAGGTGCTTTCATGGTGGTTTTATGATATATAATCTATGGTTTTTGGTGATAATTTGGTATGAGGTTTCTTCTCCATACATATGATGGTTTTCCTTAGTTTTACTTTCTTCTTTTGGCCATGGAAATCTTCTATTTTGATCATGGTTAATCCCAATTTTGATGTTGTTCTCTTGTTTTGGTGGTAGCTCAACCTATGTGGTTGCTACACCATGTTTTAGTGGAGGTCGTGTGTAGCATCCAACTCACAAAAACATAATTAACTATTGCGGAAGCGTTCACTAAGCAGCGGATTACCGAAAATCACTAAAAATTAAAACCTTTTTATCAAGAGATCCATCAAAGGAAAACTTTCTCACATAGAACCAAAGTAACACATTTACATTCTGGTTTAAAGGTACATGTCCTGTATCATCTCTTTCTAAAAATTACAAGCATTATAAAATTTCGAGGCACTGAGCCAAAATCTCAAAAGCACTAACTACTACTCCGAGGACTTGAGAGTACAGAGACGACACATAGGAATCTATATACATCTAAACAAGGCATAACAACCAGTGTCTCCACCTGAGACTTCACTGCTGTCCCTGCTGATGCTACTGTTGTCCTTCACTTATTGAAGGATTCCTGCCTCCTCGTCCGCATCCACCTAAAATTGTGGTTCCCACGGGGGTGAGAGCGAGAGATATAACTCTCTGTCAGAAACATTATTATTGCAACTTAAGAAGATAAATATGAATAAAGGAATCATATTTATTTAGCAGCAGATATTTAATGTCTAACAAATTAGAACATTATTCTTATCAAAAGCATTGTAGCTATAACTTGATAGAACAACATGTCACTTATCCTTCAAGGAATATGAAGAACATGTATAACATTTATTCACTATAGAATCACTACCACATCATTAAATCTCTTCATGCTTAGGTCATATATCTAATGCCTGGCATTGTCATTGGGGAGTCATGGCCTGTAGCCACACTCTTTTCACAAAGGCTTGGGATCTTAGTCCCTCATCTCATCAAGTACATTTCCACTTCTTAACAAGTTCATTATCACGATTATAGAATCTAGGTATTTTACCCCATAACTCACCATAGAACACTTATTTCCACTTATTAGGTAACTTCATACCTTCATATCATCTGACCCAGGGACATTATAATTCTTGCTACACAAAGCATTTCACATAGTTCACAAAGCTCATACCACTTCTTATTACCCCTTAATAGGCAATAAGGCATATTATGGCTTATGAAGCTCATAAACAATATAAGATAATTAGCACATCATGTGACTCATTAATTGTAGGTTACCTCTCACTAAGAAACAAAGCATATGAAGGCTTATAAGGCCCATAGAACATTTTCAATACACAGAACATCATAGCCCATACCTGGCTATGCTCATCTTCTCAACATATCTGCATGATTAGTAATCATGATACAATTACATATCAGTACCATGCAATACAAGGGTTATCTTATTACATTCATAACCCATTAGTCTGTATTTGAGCTTCACATAGGATTACTCTATGTTAGAACTTCACATAGAATCACCCTGTATTAGGGTTTCACATAGCATTACCCTGTATTAGGGTTTCACATAGCATTACCCTGTATTAGGGTTCACATAGCATTAACTTGTATTAGGGTTTCACATAGCATTACCCTGTATTAGGGTTCACATAACATTAACTTGTATTAGGGTTTCACATAGCGTTACCCTGTATTAGGGATTCACATAGTAAGGAATCAATATGGATAACATAAGTATTCAATCATACTTATTTATTCTCATCATTCCTCATTAAATGAATTATCAACACACAACATGAGTTTCTCTCTCATCTTTGCCAGAACATGATTACATCATAATTTATAGGTTTGGATTAAACTTTTCATAAGGCATGTTAGACTATATTCATCAAGGTGCATTACATCTCAGTGTAGCAATTGACATGACACATTTCACATGTCACACATCCAATTATATCGGACTTATAACACATCAAGGTATATCATTATTGGGGTGTTGGATGTGACATTTATCATATCTTGATGTATCACTTCCCTCAACACCTTTATCTTACTTGAGTTCATCTACTTAGCTTGTATTAGGGTATTCCTATCCTAATACTTTATTCACCAGTTTATCACATTTATCATGTAATGTGTTGGGCATTAGTCACTCACTTAGAATATACAACCATTGCCAATAATATAGACTCATCCTTGAGTTAGGAACTATTGATATAAGGATATCCATTATCAACCTCTCTAGGTGTTACATTTGTCAAAACATTAATCACTATTCCATTATTAGGAATAGGATTCTCCATATTTATAATTTGAGGATTCACATAGCATATTCAATACATTTATGGAGTTCACATAGTATTGCTCTTCAATAGAGTTTCACATAATCATCCTTCTATTCAGGGTTTCACCTAGTATTATGTGAGTTTAAGACTTCACAATACATCACCTAGTGTTACGGCTTCACATAGCATTAGTAGCACTACCCTATATTAGGGTTTCATATTCCTTTACCCCATTTTAGGGATTAAGGTTTACCATGCACATTCAAGTAAGGTTTCTCATACCTCATACCCAAATTAGGGTTAGGATGTACAATTCCCATTATATTAGGGTTTCTCACATTGTAACACTAAGTTAAGGTTACCTCATCACCCTAGGTTATGGTTTCACTGAGCTTTGCCCTAAATTAGGGTTTCACATAGCCTTGCCCTAAATTAGGGTCAAGGTACATCAATCTTTTTCATAAGTATATGAGCACTAACCATATCGGGTTGTAAGTATATGCACACCATTCATATCGGGCTAGAGGTGTTATATGTGTTATCCATGTCGTGCATGAGGTATTGAGAAATCACCATGTCGGGCTAGGCATCAACTAGGGTTGTGTATCAGGCTACCATATCGTGCAATAGCATTTTCTATTCTTTACTCATATCGGGTTACCCAAATTAGGGTTTCTTGTCATCTTACAAGTATACAATTGACCTTGTATCGTGCATGGAGTCTATAATAGACTTCCTATCACGCAAGAGGTGTATACTACACCTCCATATCGTGCAAGAAGGTATACAATCATGTCCATATCATTTTAGTGAAGTAGGTACATCATCATATCGGGTTAGAGCTATTTGTATATATGCTTGAGCCCGATATCACTTTTACAAAGTGACACCATCTTCTTAAAGCTATGGACCTTTGTTTTAACTGATATAATTCATGGCAACATGTCTAAGAAGTTACTAGAACTCATAATTTCATCAACTATTTCAGGAAATTTCAGAATTAAAAGTATTTCACTAAGTATAGAAATTTAGGTGATGAATAATAACATGACTGAGTTCAAGTTATATAACCCGCCTTAAGAACCACTTCAAAGCTCCAAGCTCCAAAGCTCCACGTTCCTAAGGTTGAATATGACTTATGAAAAGTACAAGTCTCGTTCAAAACTCCTTCATATACAAGGAATCACCATGGATAAGCAATTGGTGAAGAAGAAAATAAAGGAAGATCAAAACCCTAACATCATGCTTCAATCCAAGGTTGAAGATGATCATGGCCTCACCTTAGGGTCAAGTATGAGCTCCTATTTGATCCTTAGCACCCTTGAACAATATAATACTGATCTTGCACGATATGCCATCACCCATGCACGATATGACACTCACTTGCACGATATGCCACTCAAACCACTCCACTATGGCCGATATCACCCTATATGGCCGATATCACCTACTTGGGCGATATGATCCTTCCATGGGCGATATCCCAAGGCCTATGCACGATACCACAACATCCCTTCACGATATGGGAGCTATATGCACGACACCTTAGGGTAGGAGGGTGGTAAGGGTCGCAAAATTGCACCAAGGGGTGAAACTAGGGGTATATATACTTGTTGTTCATGAAGGAAGGCAAAAAATGAGGTGTCAACATTTTGAGCTAGTAGGTGCCACGTGTCCATGCATGGTGACACGTGTACATGCATGCATCAACATTTATCTTGTATTGCAAAATGGTTGAGGATCATCTAGGGATAAAGATTTGTTTCGTCCATTACATATCCCTTTAATTAAGATATATCAATAAAATCATCACTTTGTTCACAACTCATCACAACTTTGCTAAGGAAGTTGTAACCCGACACACCTCACCTCCTTGAGGTGATTTGCACGATATGGACTTTTCCAAGAGTCCACAAAACGATATGGGAAACCTCCTTGGGTTCCTTGGCCGATAGGCACTCATATATAAGCTTTTCAACATGATACAACTCAAGTTAAGCTTTCATATTCAACCCTTTTCTTGGTCATTTCATCACCAAGATTACCATCATTCATAATGAAATCAAACATGGTGTATCCTTATTTCTATCTACTCTATATGATACTAGAAGGGAGTAGGGACAATCTAGAGGTGGTAATTTGCATATCAACCCCACATTTTGGGTAAATTACAATTTGTACCAAAATTGGTGCACAAGGTACCAACTTTGTTTAAACAAGTTCAAACTTGGAATTTGGGCTTTCCACAAGCCACCAATTAGCATAATTCTCTCTATTATGATGCTAAAACACATGTGGTACATTCAACATGTGACATTTTGCATTATAACCCCTTGATTTGGGTAAATTGCACTTTGGTCCAAAACAAAGGAAAATTACTCAAACAACATTCAATCGGGACCAAACTTGAAACATAAGTGTTTCACATGATGTCAAAACACCTTAGAGGATTATATTAAAGTTCTAAGCAACTTCATTAGCCAAAACAAATGGGGTTACCTCATAACCCAGGTGAGGGTCGTTACATCGCGAGACTTTATGCTTGGTGTTTTGGTCGAGACATCTACCTCCTTGATGGTCACGACCCATGGGTTGTTTGGTCGCAATGGTTTCCTTTGGTTTGGTCAAGATGGATGACCTAGTGTCATGATCATGACATAACCCTAATAGGTTGAAGGTTGTGACATGTCCTTGGTACTTGAGGTCACGACATGGTCTGGTTTTTGAGGTCGAGAAAACCCTTATTTGAGTGGAGACATGTATTTATCTTTGAGGTTGCGACACCATGTGTGTTTGTCGCGGTCGAGACACCTTGAGGAGTGGGTGGTCATGACTCATGTATGGTGTATGGTAATGACACGTGTATGGTGGATGGCCATGACACATGGATGATGGATAGTTGAGACATATGTATGATGGGTGGTCGAGGCCTATACTTGAACACATAATAAACATATGTATATGAGTAATGAATTGAGCCATGTATAATTTTGTTTGGGTGGTTTCTTTATCAACTCTAATCATGTTCCTTAGCCCATGTATGCTCCAAGAAAGTGGGAGATGATTTACATAGGGTTTGGTTATGGGATATGCCTATAAAACCCTAATTGGTTACATTTGTAACCCTAAACCTAATGTTGGAAACTATGGGGTGCTTGCTTGACTTCTTTGATGTGATTACTATATTATGATACTTTCTCTCTCTTTTTTATATAACTCTAACCTTACAGGTGATGAGTATGCCATGACTTGTGTATGCTATGGTGATGATCATATGATACAGAATGGTGATTATGCACAATATGTTGAGGCATAATGTGGTGATGTACATGCAAGGTTTATGTATTTGGGTCTGATGACCCGGTGATGGAATGATGCCTATTGTGAGGTGATAACCTCTGGTGATATGATGGAGGGACTCATGTTCCCTAGTGATGTGACGTTTGGTGGTTGCCTTGTGTATGGCAATGCTACAGGAAGCACATGGTGACAGTGTTACAAGTTCACACCTTATACATTTTATATCTTCTAAAGTTGTGCCATTCCCTTATTCTTGTAGAGTTTGTTTTGGATTTTTACGTTATAACTTGATTGATGCTGAAAGTCAACTAATTGGCTAACTAATCAAGTGTAACCCTAATCATGTAGGTTCCCTGTGCCATAGATCCTTTCCAATGTCTATTCTAATTGCTGGATAGGTGAAATGAGTATAACTTAGAGAACATATTTTTGAATATGCGGGGGTGCAAAACGAGGTATATCCTTGCATTCACAATTATAGGTTGTGTGAGATGGCCATGCATGAGTTGATCTCCTTGTGATATGGATGACCATGCGTGAGCCAATCCTTCTTTTAAGAATGACCATGTGTGAGCATGTTCTTCTAGCACCGTTACATGTACCAAGGTGGGCTAGGTGTTTATATATGGATGGCCATGCATGAGCCGATCCTTTTGTTGATTATATGTCATCTTTTTGTAGTTGACTAAATATGTCTCTGTGGTGTTTTCTCTTGTAATGACCAATATGTGAGGAGAGGTTGTGGATTCCGGATCTTCCATAAACCTTGTATGGCACTGATTTTGATAGAGTAGTGGTCGATTGGATTTGGGTGGTACAAATCAAGTCCTCAGGGAAATAATAAAAGATGTAATACAATCGTGTAATGTATCTTGCATAGGGTCAAATATGAATAACATTGGCTGAGCCCTTTACCTTATCCTTTTATCAATTTCTTGAATTAAAAGACGGTAAGAGAAGTCAACTATTATACATGTTCTTCATATTCCTTTTTAGAATATAACTTGATCTAGTGTTCAGTGGTAACTGCCTAGTCTTGCTTAATTTGCTTTATTTATTGATTACATATCATTTGGTTGAATCTGCTCAACCTACTTAGTATGTTACATGCTGCTTATCTTATCAATGCTTTAAATAGATGTTGGTGGAGATTTATATCTCTCACTAGGACATTTGGTCTCACCCCGTGTGTTTCCACATCTTTTAGGTTGTTGAGCACAAGGAAGTAGAGATCGTGCTGTTGGTACTAAGCAACAATAGGACTAGTAGTTGCTGAAAGGTTGGACATGCTGCTTGTGTATAGAAGTAGAGCCCTATGTTTCATCCCTGTACACTTAGGTCCTTGGGGAGGTTTTTGTTGTATGTGTCAATATGAGGTTTTGTATTTATGCATGTTGTTGTACAGAGATGACATATATGTATATGAACAGGTGATCATGTATAAGAGGATGTGGCTTGAGAGATAGTGAATGATATCTTGTATAATGTTTTGGGAAGGTGATATGCAACACAGGTGGCTTTTGTGGACTCATGTGCAATATGTTGTGACTTTTATGGTTATATGAAAATCAATATTAATTTCCTATGTTTTATGGTATCCTAGATGTTTAGTTTTATTTTCACAGTTTGTTTTTGAGTAATCTCGTTTGTGGCATGTCGGGGCATTACAATTTGTTTGGTATCTGAGCTTTTGGTTTGTTGAGTCTACAGGGGCATAGGACTAGGGTTGTGTCTATTCTAGTGTCATCCAGTTTTCTTATGGTCACTTCTGCTTATGTAGAAGAAGAAGAATTGAAAAGATAGCTGGAGAACACGAAGAACATGTTACTAAGAGTGGTGTTGCTACACTAGGTGGAGGTGCTCGGAGGCAAGTTGTTGATGGGAGGGTGCCTGATGTGCCCCTGTTTGACATGGCCATGCTAGAAAACCCCGCCTATCAGTTTATGTTTGGGTAGTTTATGGCCACAATTACACTTATGGCTGATAGAATGCTTGTTCCTCAAGCAAGAGCATTAGTTTCCAATCTGGAATCCTCAGGCACTAAGAATACCTTTGAGAGGTTGAGGCATGTCGGAGATGTGGAGTATGCTGGTATGGCGGATTCATCAGATGCAGATCTTTGGTTGACAGAGTTGGAGAAGGCTTTCAATATCCTTAGCATCCCTGAGGTTGATAAGGTGAAGCATGCGATGTACCTTATTAAGGGAAGTTCTAGCCATTGGTGGGACATTGAGGAAGAGAAATGAGCAGGTGTTGATATTAGTTGGAAGAAGTTTAGATGGAAGTTTGTTAGTAGGTACTTCATGCATACCTATCTTGATGAGAAGACCTCTTAGTTTGAGAAGATCAGGAAAGGACCCATGTCGATCAATGAATATTAGGCCAGATTCATGGAGTTGCTGAGGTTTTGTCCTCACATGGTGATGACAGACGAGTAGAGAATCAAACATTTTAAGAAGGGTCTGAACAGTGAGCTGACGAAAACTATGGTAGCGCTTGAGAATCATGAGAAGTTTGCGACGTTCATGGAATTTGTTACGAGGATAGAACGGTATGTAGTTGAGAAGCGGGATAAGAGTGCCAAGAAGAGGCCTACACAGTACCAGGGACAGTTGTCAAGATGCTTTAAGAAGCCTAGGTTTTCTTCACCGCTAGCTCAACATAGGTCCAGTGCAAAAACTCAATGGTCGCCCAATAAAGGTAGAGGTTGTAGTTTTCCACCTATGGGAGCCCCCAACACAACATCAATATTAGTGGCAGGGATGTGGAGGCCATGGTATGAGAGAAGAATGTGCTACAAGTGTGGCCAGGTCGGGCTTACCAAGCTGTTTTGTCCCATGAAGGGTGATGATGTGACCTAGTAGTTGAGGCAGAGTCATTAGGGCTCACAGTGACAACAATAAAACATTGGAGGAGGACATGGATGTGGACATGCATCACAGGCTGGTTCTTCTAGACAGGCCAGTAGGGGACGAGATGTCAACATGTGACAACTATATTCTATGCGATGAGTCAGTCGAAAGGAGTGGTCAACCCGCGAGTAGTGACAGGTCAGATGGAGTTATTTCATTATGGTTTGTCTTCTTCTTAATTTATATATGTTTTGGTTGATTCAGGTGCGACCCACTCTTTTATTACTCATGAAGTGATTGCTAGTAGCTCTTTGCATGTTAGATGTAAATGTGACATCCTTCATTTAGAAACCCCATTGGTTGGTTCGACAAAGTTTCCAGAGGTGTGTCCTTCCCGTGTCCTTTCTTTTTTAGGACATAGCATTCAAGTGGATCTCATACTGCTTGACATGCATGGATTCGATGTGATCCTTAGAATGGCTATATTGGAGAAGTATCATGTGGTCTTGGACTATAGTGCTAAGGTGGTAACGTTTCAGGATGGTGATGAGATGTGGATCTTCCAAGGAGACATGAAGATCCTTCTGACGTGTCTAGTGTCAGCGATGGTGGCAGAGAAGCTGATGATGCAAGGTTGTGAGGCCTTTTTGGCACATGTGATGGATACTAAGGTGAGGAGTCCTAGTATCTAGGAGGTACCAATTATTATATGAGTTCAATGACGTGTTTCTAGAGGAGTTTCCAGGTGTTACCCCACCTCGAGAGATTGATTTTGAGATCAATCTAGTCCCAAATACCTAGCCAACAACTCAGACACCGTACAAGATTGTGCCAGTTGAGATGGCAGAGTTGAAGAAATAGTTGCAAGAGCTGCTTGAGAAGGGTTTCATCAGACCAAGTATGCCACCATGGGGTACTGCAGTGCTGTTTGCAAAGAAGAAAGTCGAGTCTATGAGGTTGTGCATATATTACATGTAGTTGAACAAGGGGACAATAACGAACAAGTATCCCTTGCTACAGATTGATGACCTATTTGACCAGTTGCGAGAAGCCACAATATTCTTCAAGATAGGTATGAGATAGGTATATCACCAGTTCCTATCATGGCAGATGACATACCTTAGTCATCATTTAGGACTCAGTGTAGTCATTACGTGTTTGTGATTATGTCGTTTGGGCTAACCAATGCACTAACAATGTTTATGGATCTGATGAATATGGTGTTTAGACCTTATCTGGACTAGTTTGTGGTAGTGTTTATAGATGATATATTGATGTACTCTAGGGACATCCATCAACATGAGTAACATCTGCGTCAGGCATTGGCCATGTTGAGGCAACATCAGTTGCATGCAAAGTTCAACAAGTGCGAGTTTTGGCTGAAGGAGGTGTCCTTTCTAGGACATGTGATATATCCTGAAGGTGTTCATGGAGACCCCAAGAAAGTTGAATCTCTGATAGAGTGGGAGAAGGTGAAGACACTGACTGAAATTTGTAGTTTTTTGGGTTCGGTAGGATACTACCGGAGGTTCCACTAGTACATAACCGACCTTTAGTGTCGGTTATTTAAGGCCTTTAGTGTCAGTTTTTAAGCAAAACCTATGTAGGCACCGCTAAAAGCCCAACTGTTACACGCCGATTCTCAAACTGACGCCACAACCCTTCACGCGCCACCGAAAACGCGCCAGCAGGGGGTATAGGCATCGGTTAGTAGCTTAGAAACCGACGCCATATACCTTCGCGCCACAGAAAGGGCGCCATCTGGGGCACTATCTGTGTCGGTTTATTAGTGATTACCGACGCCATATCACCCGCTGCCATGGCCGTGCTGACCAACATGACCATGGTGTGTGGCCTCTAGGGAAATCGATGTCGGTTACTAGTAGGGCAACCGACACTGTTACCATATGTCGTCGGTTGTATACAAATGTCTGACGCCTATTTTATGTCTGGTCCGCTGCCACGGCTGTGCTGACCAGCATGGCCATGGTGTCTGGCCTCATTAGGGAAATCGACATTGGTTACTAGTATGGTAACTGACACTATAACCATATGTCGTCGGTTTTATACAAATAACCGATGCCTATTGTATGTTTTTTTTCTGTCAGTCTGCAGACCTGCTGTGGCTGGTCGTAGGATGAGAAACCTGCAGTTCAGTTATGAACTGCAGGTTTTACGACATCCATTGATATCAGCCAACAACAGGCCACAAACCTACAAAATTAACATGATGGACAATATTATATATATGTGATTCACACCCATGTATAAGAACATTTAATTTATATTATTTTTTCATCACACGCATGTAGAAACTAGTAGCAACCTGCAATTCCATTTATTTCATCTCTTTTCACATTCAGACACATGTAGAAACATTCATGTATTGATGATTTTCACACACATATGACAATTCATAAAAATTCATTCACATTCACAAAAAATTAATTATGAGAACAAAGTTATTCTTTATTCATTGTCATCATTGTCAGCAAAATCATATTGGAAAATTCCCACTCTTTGCAGGGCTTTTGCCCAATCTTCTCTTATAGCATCTAATTCATCTCTCGTATAGGGAGCATGTACATCGAAATGCTTTGCACCTGTGTTGAAGTCCTCAGTTTTAAAGACCTACAAAGAGAATGAGTACATACATAATTATAATAATATATAATAAGATTCATATATTTCATATTATCTAACAAGACTATGTATAATACCTATTGTATGTTATCGATTTCCAATACAACATGTTTGATGATTAGGTCCATAAATCGCATCACATAGTAGGCACATGCCCAACCGTTGTCTTGTGTAGCACACTATAAATTGAAACATACAAAATATTAAAAAATAAAAATAAGCACAGTTCACATAAATAATATATATGTTGGACTTAGGAAATTACTTTCACATTCTCCCAAATGAGTGTCAGATTTTTTTTCCTGGGGACCTTTCCTCCAGCTTTTTTGTACTCTTGTAAAGCCATATATGTGGCAACACATCCCTCTATAACACAGACATCGAGGTGTTACGTGAAAATGTGCGAACAACACCATAAACCACTGATTACCAAAAACACGGGTTAATTAAAACCGATTTCAGAAAGCAGATAAACCTAGAGACTATTACATTCAGATCCTTATCCTGCAAGAAAACATGTTATATAAAAACGTACAAGGCTGGATACGTGTCCTCAGCTTAGCAGATCAGCTATCTTGTCATCACATGAGTTCATCACCTCTTTATATATACATAACAACCCACATCTGGCCAACAGCAAGATATACAAGCATCAACAGCCATACATCGTGAAACAACGAAAAAATGCCTCCAAGGACCTGAGAGTACAGGGATGACTCTAATACTCTACTACAAAACAACCAAAACAGTAGCATGTCCATCTCTTGCCTTCTACTGCTCGTCTTGCTGCTCGGCTGCAACCCCGCGACCACCACCACGTCTAGCTCGAACACCTAAAAAGGTTGCAAACCAGCGGGGTGAGACACACAGTCCCAGCGAGAAACATAACTCCCCGCCGAAACCATAAAATCATAGAAGGGTTAAAGCAACAACAACAGATAACTGATAGAAGGTACAACAGGAGCAATCTATATAGCGAAGCTATTCATACCATCAAGCTTACCAAGATGTACGGAAGGCATATAACCAAGTATCTCTTTATGGAACATGATTGACAAGACAAGATTTATAAGATCTTACCGCATAACATAAGGAACGTATAAGCAACCGCAAGTATAATAAGATCAACTATACAAGCAAGGCCTCAATCAATGTTCTGTGTTTTGCCTTAAGTAATAAATACTATACGGCTGGATTACATATTATTATTATGCCCTGAGGAAGTGAGCCGTACCGCTCAGATCCAACCGACGGCTGCGAAACCCAGAGCCGGTGCCATACAAGGTCAATGGAAGAGCCGGAATCCATGACCTCCCACCTCGTGGTTAGTGTACAAGTACAATACAAGCAGGACCGCAGTCTCATGCTTAAGTGGCCTCAGCCACAGGTTCAGGATACCCTCTGCCTAGCCCGCCTCGGTACAGGTATCGACACTAGTGAAACTGAGCCACATGCCTATTCACCGTGCTCTTGAGCCATGAACACATTCATGCTCCCATATCACATATCCTGAGCCATGGGCCTGTTCACCATGCTCTTAACATATTGAGCTATGGGCCTAAAACCGCACTCTGGAGTCTACAACCGAAATTACACTCTTACCTCCTCACTTTAGGCTAGGAGAAACCTCGCATACTCAACAATATGTGCTCCGGGTTAACCCACAGGAGAACCCGTTTCACCATCACCAGCTCCTGACGATGATGGATCTATGGCCAGGGCAACCTACATGATATGTTCCACTGTGATTAGTTAATATATTTTAGGTGGATTATTGAGGCAACCTAGGTGTAACACATGCATAACATGAAGCTTACGCATTCTTACCACCATCACAGTATCCTGGGATCTTCATCCCTCATCCCAAGAAACCACTGCCTCATAAGGCATTCTCATCACTTGGGATAACAATCCCAGATCATCATTAGAGGATAACACCTCAACTTAGGCACTTAATCCAAACTCGAGTCCTCAGACCAAAACACATCATGCATATTATCTCATCATCAAGAGTAACCATCAGAGCAGTGTTACTCAAACATATATACCTCATAGCCCTTTACCTGGATATGCATTTGTATGAATCACCTGCATGGTTAGTATACACAATCATCATGAATTAACAGAAAGATCATATCATAAAACAAAGGGCAACATTGGTGACTATATGCCTTATCATTCATGCCTCAACCTGCGACCATAGACATAGGTCATATCATCAAGCAAAGCATCTTATATGCTTACCATTTACACAACATTATTCATATAATCAAGATGATCATAAACACATGTAATATCATGTCATTAGAGTGTCAGATATGCCATACTTACATATGTGCATTCTACTATATCAACCACCTTACCCTCACTAGAGGTAGTATCGGGCAGGGTACTCTCCCATATCGCCCAACACTCTAGCCTCATAACAGCCAAACACCAGCAATGATATTGGCCTATCACCTCAGGATGTATCGTGCAACCAACTGCTATCGGGCAACCAAGGCATCACGACCACCAGCATAACGTGCAGCTCAGACAAAGAGACATAATGTGCAACGGTGCGTTGTGCACTAGGTGTGTATCGTGCACCAGATGCTAGGAGTTGCGACGGGCAACAACCACTCGGGTGGCTAAAGCCATGGTGCCTGGGAAACCCTGCATCGCCCAACGCAACACAAGTGTGGTGCAACGTCCAAGGAAGCTCCTATGTGTATCGGGCACCAAGCTAACCCTATATGGATGTATCGAGCAGGGAATTCCACATAACCTGACGCCCGACATGATATGTTTATGTATATATGTATATAACCGTCTTTACGCAAATTTGTAGGGGTTAAAGCCATGCCATCTAAAAAGTCAAGAATTTATCATTGCAGAGGCCGAGGCTTACCCACCCCTTCCAGGAGACATGTTTCATGGGACTCTAGTACCATATGGTGTGGTTCATGTGAGCCCGATACATATACTCCCCAATTGGAGGGATCTTCCATTGCCATATGCCCACCCAGATTCTGAAATACTTGGTGAAGCAGATAGCAGAGTGATACTGTGGCCCAAAATGGATGTCGTCTATACTAATATTGTATGGTAAATTTACATTACGTTAATTTGTTAGTGTCTATATATGAGTCAATTGATCTGAAATTATATATATAGGTCAAAAGGAAGACACCCGCTACATCTCGACCTCCACCTCCACCTCCTAAAGTACCTAGTTGGCTTCCAAGGGACCTATATGCCTCGTTAGGTCCTAATTGTAGGGGTATGTCAGTATGGATAGGCAAACATAACCCAAATTGTCCTATAAATGTTTCTATTGCAGAGGATGCTGTAGGTGAATCCTACAATAACAATATATTTATATAAGATATTTTGGAGTTGTTTCATTATGATTGGTTGAATAGAGCTATGGATATGGTGAGATCTTGTTTATACATCCATATACCTTGTTTTATATACGGTGATCTAGTTTCTTATATATTAATTCATACGTAATATATGTTTTGTAGCCACTTACACACGATCTGTAAAGATTTTTAATTTTCCCATGTGGGATTTCTAGTTCCATCTTTGATCAGTCTTGTAGATAAAGACCCTTCATCAGTTACCTCATACTGCTATGTTGTTTTTAAATATTTTGGTAAAAAAAGAAGTCGGTGATAATAGCTCCATTCAATGTTGAGTAAGTTTACTTTGCTAATAATTTGGACTTAAGAAAATTACATTTTTATTGTGGATTTTGAGTTATTAATTTTTAACTTTCTTACCTCTAGTGGTAGGCATTGGGAGTTACTGGTTATTGTCCCCAAGACATTCACTATTTATTATCTAGATCCTGCGGGGAAGGAATTGGACACATTATATGGACACCCAATGAAAAGACCATTATTCACATGAGAAATATTTCATATTTATATCCGTTAACATATGTTATTAAATTACTATATAATTATGCAATTTAATGTGTTACATTAACATGTATGGCTTTAAGAGAGTTCAAAAAATCTGGAGGAAACATCTCCAACATCTCCAAGAAAAAGAAGCAGTTACTAAATTGGGAGAATGTGAAAGTAATATCCCGACTCTAATGTATATATTATTTATGTGAACTGTGCTTGTTTGTATTTTTGAACATTTTGTATGTTTCAATTTATAGTGTGCTAAACAAGACAACGGCTGGGCATGTGCATACTATGTGATGTGATATATAGACCTAATTATCAAACATGCTGCAATGGAAATCGATACCATACAACATGTATTATATATAGTCTCATTAGATAATATGAAATATAACAATCTTATTATATATTATTAATTAATTATATATATATATATATATACATCATTCTCTTTGCAGGTGTTTAAAACCAGTGACTT
The DNA here is from genome assembly GCA_963693085.1 of Alisma plantago-aquatica. NCBI lineage: Eukaryota > Viridiplantae > Streptophyta > Magnoliopsida > Alismatales > Alismataceae > Alisma > Alisma plantago-aquatica. Next base: position 831,661,750 of record OY856409.1, read on the forward strand.
CACTATAGGTGAAAAGTTATTAGATGTACATACTCCCTATACGATGGAAGAATTAGATGATGTAAGAGAATAATGGGTAAAAGCCTTACAAGTAGTGGGAATTTTTGATTATGATTGGGATACTGATGATGATAATAATAAAGAATGATATTTCTAAACTTTTTTCTCATAATTATTTTTGTATTTGATGACATGTGAATGAATTTTTTTGAATTTCTGTATGTGTGAATGTGAAGATGATCAATACATGAATGCTTCTACACGTGTCTGAATATGAAAAGAGATGAAATGAATGGAACTGCAGGTTGCTAAATGTGTGTGAAAATGGAGGAAATTTGAAATGGAACTACTGGTTTCTACATGTGTGTGATGAAAAATAATATGAATTAAATGTACTTATACATGTGTGTGATCATAAATTGTTGTCTATCTTGTTAATTTTGTAGGTTTGTGGCCTATTGTTGGCTGATATCAATGGATGATGTAAACCTGCAGTTCAAAACTGAACTGCAGGTTCTGCATCCGGCTGACCAGCCATACAACAGGCCTGTAAATTGATAAGAAAAAAAAATCAGAACATAGGCGTCAGATATTAGTATAAAACCGACAACAAAGACATACAACGCCAATTACTAGCAAAAAACCGATGTCTATATGGCGTCGATTATTAGTATAAAACCGATGTCTTTATTTGGATATATTGTCAGTTATATATACAAACTGACGTCGACGGTGCCCTTGCTAGTGCATTTTATTGGTGGTAGGAAGGGTTATGACGTCAATTTTTGTGAAACACCGACATCTTTAACCTGGATATAGTGTCAATTTTATTAAATAACCGACGCCTATAGTACCCTTTCTGGTGCATTTTTGGTGGCGGGAAGGGATATGGCGTCGGTGTTAAAACCGACGCAGAAGGTTTCAACTTTCAGTGGCCCCCACTTGGGTGTCTCTTTGAAACCGACCCCAAAGGCCTTAAATAACCAACACTAAAGGTTGGTTCTGTACTAACGTACACACACACACACATATATATGTATATGTATATACATATAGTGTGCCCAATTCAACTGATTCGACTCGATCTGACCGCAAATTACCTTATGTTGTGTTGACATGTTCGATTTTTCTAGTTCAATTTTTTTTTGAGGTCATACTGGCGTCACTTCTGGTCCAACCACTTCAACCACTATAGTTGAATCTGACTCAATTTGGTCCGATTCAACATCGGTCCAACCACCAGTCTAGTTCTTAAAACATTGATCTTGATAATGAACTTGACTAATCTTACAATTAAAACGATATAATAAGATACTCTTAAAGCAAGTTGAAGGTTCATGAGATGGGTTTCTAGTTTGACTAGAAGATCTTGTGTGTTTTTGAAAACATTCTTCCTACTAGACATAATTATACAACATCTTACATAGCATGGGATATGTGACCAATAAAAGAACTATCAGATATTAGAGGCTGGTAGGGACAATTCAAACCTAAGTAAGAAAATTTTGGGGTTAGTTTTGAAATATATAAACATACAATATGTTTAGAGTAATGGTTGAAATCACATGAAGAACAACAAGCAGTAGAATATCTTGTTAAATTTTGTTGAAAATGCTAAATTTTTTTGAAGAAGCTTACTATGACAAATAATAGGTGAAGACTTGAAACCAAGATTGTCATGAGTGTTGCAACTATTGATGTGATATCTTCTAGAAGTTAGGAAGGCAAAGAGAAAACCCCTCCCCAGTTATATATGAAACCCAACCACTAGGGTTGAGGTATGCTATTAATAGACCCAATTCCTCTCACCTTATAATAATTAGCTCTTATATCACTAATGATCAATAGGAAAAACTTTTGAATGAGCTAAAATCCATAGAAAGGTGATTCTTTACACCACTGATGATCTCAACATGCTATTAGCATGTATAACATCCCTTTAAAGGAAAACCATAAAACTACATATTAAACCTAAACATGAACAAATTTGTAAAACATGGAATTATTAAAGTCATATAGGCTGGAATTGTTTATCCTATATGCAATTGTAATTCTATTAGTGTAGTGCATGTGGTACTCAAAGAGGAGGAAACAACTTTAACAAATGGGGCTAATGACAAATCAATTCAAAATGCACCAAAAATCAAATATAGCCACCTGAAAAAAAAACATTAATCTATCATCATTTACTCAGGTGGTTATTCTTATTTCCTTCAGATTCAAGTCTATTTCTATGATCACATAAAGACTCTATATGAGCATGTCATTTGGTTTGTCCAATGCTCATGCAACCTTCCAATGATATTTGATTTTGATTTTTCATTATATTGAAGATATTGTGGTGGTTTTCAAACACAATTACTCCATCCATGGAAACTAATTTGATGAAATTTTTATTTGATTTGTCATATTTTTTCTGGAGATGTTCACAGGTAAGTTTAGTATTGAAATGGGAAAACTATCATTTCCTAGTGTGTAATGGGATAGTTCTTGGGCATTCGATTTCAGATAAATGAATTGAGGTATAAAAGGAAACTATGAAAGTCACTGAGAAAATGCAATTCCATCTAGTGTAAAATATGTTTCTTAGCTTTTTAAGAAATTCCAAGTTTTAGTAAAGATCTATAAGGGGTTTCTTCAAGATTGAAAGAATCAATACTATAAAATAGGATTATGTGATGGTTAGAATGGCCTTAGGCATACATTTTAATCTAGCACTCAAGTGGGTGCCACACGAAACTAGATGTCTTGCTTCTTTTAAATAATCATCACATACATATTTGTGACAATGTTTCATGTAAAAAAAGATACTTGGTGTTTATATTTGAATGTGATTTTCCCATGATACTCAACATCATGTGTTCTATTCAACCATTCTTTCTATTATTGACTAACATGATTGGTTGGTTTTTTAAAGTGCATGTTGTAGAACTTTCAGAACTAATGATATCAAATTGAGTAGCCTCACTAGTTACAACCTGCATATACTAAAAAAACAACTTGAAATAAATAACATTTCTCTGCATACCACAACTCATGCAATAATTCATCTACATTATCACATTGCACTGGATACTAAAAAATTTCGAAGCATTTATTTATTTTTCAAAGAAAACCTATAATCTGGTTTTCATTTAACCTAAAACAAATTTCATCAAACTAAATATCACAAGTTCACAACAACATGAGCTGCACTAACAAATAATGACAAATTTTGAATTAGATTCTACACCATAAAGATGATGAATATATATTGAATTACATAGAAATGTATTTAACACAATCCTAGATTAATACCCCTTCTTACCAATTGAATCCTATTTTCACCAGATATCAAGTTGTACATATCTAGTGATGATTTTAGACTACATTTCTTGAAGATCATGTAATGCTTTAGTTGAGTATGGCTGATTGTGAAGAAACTTCAAAATATTCATGTGTTATATAAGACTTAATGCAATTGTCTTGTTAATGAGTGAAATAAATGCATATTTATTTGTTCAAGAAACTTACAATTCTAATGCAAACCTAAGAACCCCAAAACCTTTTGTATGTCCACTAGGATCTAATACATTCACTAATTTTTTTTGAAGGATAAATCACTGGAAAATTCTAGTGTGGGCTCCATCATGAGCACATTGATGTATTTAGAAATTAAAATGATATATAGAAATAAATCTTGTTTTGATATTAGACTAGATATACTTACAATGGAAAATAACAAAATATTTTGTCACACAACAAAATTGTCAAGTGTGTCACTGAAATTTTCCATACCAACAACCATGAAAGGTTCATTCTCTTTCCAACCAATAGTGAAGCTTCATTTTCTTTCAAGTTAGACTTGAACATTGTGCTAGAATGAGAATCATTTTACAACCTAGATCAGGCCCAGATGTAGCTGGTTTTAGGCTACTTCCTCTACATTATCCTCAAATTATATCACATACCAAGCAATTCTCATGCTTTGTTTGGTAGGCAAGCCATACATAATGTTTTTGTATTCTTCCTCAATGATTCAATCATCATAGTCAATATTGAAGGAATTAGATCTGTCCACCTTATGGCCACCTATAAATAGGACGTATAGAGTGAACTCAATAAAGAAAAAAGGTTGGCTTATGTTTTTTAGGAAAACCTTCTTCTATATTAGACGATTCAAAAAGAAGTATTGGAGATTAAGAATCTTTATAAGGTCATGACAGATCTAGAGGATGGGGGTGAAGAGAGCAAAATTAAAACTTTTACAATTTCAAAGACAAGGAAGGCTAGATTGCAACTTGCTTAAAAGATAATTCAGCGGAAATATAAATCAAATGTTATATAAAATAGAAGCAACCACAAGAGACAACAATGTAGAGTGGTTCCGTCAAAAGATGTCACTCCACTACCTGATTGTTCCCAACCAGGATTTTCAAACTTGGATTTTATTCCATTTCTCAACCGATATGAAATACATAAAACAACTGGTGTCTTCTGTGGCTCAAGACAACCCTCCTTTTCTAGCTCAAGAAGAGCTTGCATGAATGAGTAGATTGCAATCAACCTCCTACCTTGGATGGAACCTTCTCACAAGAGGTAGCCTAAGAAGATTCTTTACAAGCTTCTCACAAGTAGTAGATGGAAGGACAAAGAACCAACAAGTAGAAAAAAATAGGAAGTAGGAAATTACAACTCTTCTAAAGATTACAATTCAATATATCTATGAACAAGTGATGATAAACTCTTCACAAAGATTAGACAGGACTATATTTGGTGGAGTAGGACACTGATATTGAGCTATGGCTTAGATTTGAAGATAGAAATGTAGGATTCTAAGCTTGGAGAAAGATAACATGTAATAGATTGCTCAAGTGTATATTATAAGTGTTTATAGGTGCTCCTATATATAGGAAACACTTAGGAATTGACAATATATATGGTGAGAGTGTTTTGACCAAGATAAATACTAAACTAGCCATTGAAGATCAAAAGACCACTTTACAACGACTAGAAAAATGAATGTAGATTTTGAATACAAGCTGATCTAGGTCAAATTGTACTTCGACCAGATTCCATCTCAGTAAAAATGAAATTTGACTCTTCATAAATTTTGTAAAGGTTGTTTTCTACAATGGCTCTTTATCTACATCAGGTGTTTTTTTGGTCGAGGTGTAGTTCAATTGAAGAGGATCTCGATGAAGAGTTTGACCAAAATATTTCCTACAAAGGCCCTATTATATTTTTGAAAAACATATCAAATTATTTTGTTAATGACACCTAAATATCCTAAATACTTAATATAAGTGTGGAAAAAGTTTTATGATAGGATTGGGATGATAATCACTTGTGCTTACATCATTCCTAGCAAGTTATACAAAATGCACTTGCATAAAGTGTATAAATGGCAAATCGTGACCTACAAGCATCCAAACACATATGTAATTGCATGTTCTTTATTCTTGGATCTTATCTAAGTTCCTTGATCATTTGAAAAACTAAATGCATATGTTAGTGACACAAATGGGAAATATTTTTATCATCAAAATATGACTGTGGCATATCTAAAAATGAAAAATGGGGCTCTCTCTCTAGGGTTAGCTCTCGTCTCTCTCTAGTTTTCTCCGGCGGCTACCGCTGGGGGGAGGGAGCGTGCCCCTTTGGTAGCTCTCTCCCCCTGGCTTTCATCGGCCTGCATAGCCTCGTCAAGATCTATTCGCCTCGGCTCGGATGTGTCAAAGCGGTGTTTCTCCGGAGAAAGAGATCTCGAGTAGATCCGGTCGCCATCGTCTGGGGCGGGTCTTGGCTTGGTGCGAGAAGGAGGTGGGATGCGGGGTGCCGAAGCCAGAGACAAGGTCGTCGGCAGCAGCAACATTGTTGACCTCACCTCGTTTAAATGGGACGGGTGGGGAGGAGTCGGTTCTTGTTAGATCTGGTTTCATTCACGGCTACCCATTCCCCCATCTGTCTTCCTGTCCTCCTATGCCGATACCTGGTTTTTGCCCAGGTAGAGATGGCCCAGAGACCGACGCTTTTGGCCATGCTCGGCGGTGGCACCTCCTTAGTGGGCGTGCTGATGGGCGGACGAGGTTTTGCCCTGCTATCGGCGGCGTTTCCTTCTGGGCGGCCCTCTTGTCAGTTCTCTGCTGTACGGTGGGTGGTTGAGGAGGTGCGGCGCCTGCTGCTGTGTGAGGTCCGTTGTTCCGGCGGCATGGTACTCTGCTAGTCCGCTGGCGCAGTGGCCCTCTACGGCTGGCTGCTCCCTCGACTCGTTCAAAGTCGACCTGGCGGCGGGCTGATACAAGTTGGGCGGCTAGGGCTACCCCAGCGTGCCCGATGCACGTCTCCCCCTGCTACTGTCAGTGGGTTTTCTTGCCTCTCACTTAGACCCTGCTGGATCTGGGAGCTTCGTGCTTCTGCTAGTCGGTGGTCTTCCTAGATGGTCCACTGCTCGTGGTGCTGCAGGTTGCCGGGTCACCCTTAGGTGCTTGATGATTTGCTGCTGAGACATGGTGTAGCTCAGGCTGCATGAGGGACTGGATATCTTGGTGCGTGGAGTAGGATGCTGCTCCTGTGCATTCTGGACATGACCTGGGCAACTTGGTCTTGTCGTTCTCAGTGGTACTTCTCTGGTGCCGTGGTCAGTTCCTAGATGGTGTCCACATCCTGTTTCAGCCGATTAGTGTGTGGGGTCTCTCTCCCTGGATGAATGCAGATTTCTATATCTGTTATGCAGCACATTTTTGTGGGTGCTCACTTAAGGAGTGTTTCAGACAGGTTTGAGATTCTATGGAAGTTCAAGGTTGTGACCCCATGTCGTTTTTCCTTGATCAGGGTGATGACCTCTCTGGTTTCTGATGTTGTTAGGAGTCTTGAATCAGGGTTGCTGATTTTAGAATGATCCTGGAAAGGAGACAGGGGGTGACAGCTCTTGTTTTCTTTTATGTTCATCTTTTGGTGCTTCCAGCTGCTGGGATATGTTAGCAAGAGACTGGATCTGTCTCTCTGTGCTTTTTCTATCTGTAGTGAGGAGAATCATCCTTACATCTTTGTGGGTGGGGTTTATTGTAATGTTTGTATGGCTTTCCTTGTTATCTTGTAGTTTCAGTCTAGGTAGATGGAGGCTTATCTTGGTTATGTTTTCCTGTTAGTCTGGTGTTTTCTATGTTTTTTCGATCCTCTTTAATCTCCCTGCGTGGAGATTTAGGGATCAGGTTTTCCCTTAGGGGCACTTTTGTACCCAAAGTTTTGGTTTTCTAGTAACACGCTTTTTTGACCGACCAAAAAAAAAAGCCAAAAATCTCCACCTTTTTGATGATGAAAAATATTTCCATAAGATAATTTGAAAGTAGACAATTTAGAGCATCATACCTTTGAATTGTTGTAGGTAGCCAAATTTGTGATCATGGATTTTTATCCCCCTTTGTCAAAGTCAAAATAGGGTTATACTTTACAAATGTCCCCCCTCAAGGAGACTCTCCCACTCAACAAGGCAGTCATTTTGGAAAGGAAAAATATAAACCCAACAAAAAATAGGGATGTACAAATTGTATCAAGAAACCAATATGAATACACAAATTGAAAAAATATATTATATATAAAAAGCCATATTTGATCAAGGAACAAAATATTGTCTTACTACCAATGAGAGGAATGTTAAGTCCTTCATGATAAAAAGATCCCATTAATCACAATACATCAAAAAGATACTCTAAGTCAAGGATAAGGAATGTTAAATACATCATTGGTATAGATATGCCATGAGAAACACCAATTCTCAAAAGAATATCCCAATATCAATGCAAGGAATGTTAAGTCCCCCATGATATAGAGATTTCCATAAAAACCATATGAGGTCAAAAATGAATCTCTAGATCAAATATAAGTGATGTTAAGCACATAACTGATATAGAGAAGCCATTAAGATCATATCTAAAAAAGATGGTAATATAAATTTCATGATATGAGCTCCCCATTAATCTCATACTCATTAAAATTGAGCTCAAACAAAGGAAAAAAATACCAAAAACAACATACGTAATTAGAAATTAAAAAACTAAACATTTAAGGAAAAACCAATTAAAATAATGTCATGAAAAAAATTAATTTCCAATAAAGCCCATGATCATATAACAATTTATCTAGAAAGAGGTTGTTGGTACCCAAACCATATTGTTGTCACTTTTTATCTTGAAAGGGCATGAGAAAGCATAGTGATCGAATCTTCCATAATCAGAGCAACACAATTAATAGGAACGTATGAACTGGATTTTGGTTTTAAAAATATAGATCCTTTCTTTCTCTTTCTTTTAACAACTATTGGAATATTTCCAAGTCCATGAGTGCCAACATGTTTGTGAGAATGTGAAATATTGTTCAACATGTCTCTACTATTTGAACATTTATCGAAATAACTCTTAATATTTTTATTTTCCTTGGAAACCATCAAAGAGTCTTTAGTAGTAGAAATTTAACATTTCTAGTACTAGAAACATTTTCTTCAACTATATAAATATTATAATTTAACTCATCAATTTTTAAGCATAAGATAATAGTAAAAAATGTGAGCAACAAAGAGGTTGTTTCTCCAAATTACTAAAATTATCTAAAAGAGTAGAAACTTGATTTCTCAACGAAGTATATTGAAAAATAAGACCATCTATTATTTTTTATCACTAGCATATTGATCATTTAGCTCATTAACTACTCCATTTCAAGAATCCAAAAATTCTCCAATTTATTTTTCTTAAATTATACTTCTCAACTTTATCCGAAGTAAGTTCAATGACTTCAAGAAGTTCTTCTTTAGAAAAAATTAAAAGAGATAACTCATCATTATTACTTTGTGCACCTTCTACTTCTTGTTCATTATTGTCTTCATGTTTGATTATGAATCATTCAACTGCTTGATGACATATTTCTTTATCGCTTGCCTTTGATTTTGAGAAATCATCCCAAGTAGCATGATATTCTTTCTTCTTATTGTCCTTGAAATTTTCCTTCTTCTACTTGAGTTCCAAGCATTCATCCATTCATTTTCCTATCTCCACATCCATGACGTCTAGTAGAAAATGATATAATATTTTTGTTAGAATAAGAATGTATATATTTATTACCTTCATGGTGTATTTGTACTTCTCCACTAGACGAGCTACTAGAAGAAGATGACTTTGAAGATCTTCCTTTGAATGCCATGCCCTTTTTCTCAACAATTTTTTTCTTCTTATTCTATTTTGGCCTCTTCTTGAAGCTTCAACTTATGTATCTCCAAGTTTACGATGAGTTTCTCCATTAATAATTTTGAAAGATCACTAGATTCTTATATAGTAGTTACCTTATCTTTGAACTTAAGAGGCAAGGATTTAAGTATCTGAGAGACTTACTCTTCCTTAGTTATTTTCTTTACTAAGGCACTCAAACCATTTCTTAGAGTAGAAAATCTAGCATAAATTTTAGCAATAGTTTCAATTTTAGTCATGCATAATAATTCAAATTCATGTTTTTACATTTTAATATTTGTACTCTTAATTGTTGAGTTCCTTCATGTGTAACCACTAGTTTTCTTCATATGTCATATGCAGTTTCACAAGAAGATATTCTATTACATTCACTTGTAGATAGCTAAGAGTATAACATACATACTACTCTAGCATTTACAATTGCCTTTCTTACTTTATTCGGGTCCCATTTCTCCATTTCTAGTATTAGAGGCTCATATGGTAAGGAACTCATCTTCTAGAGATCGAAGTTGATGCCCTACAACTGGAATTGCATCCTTTTCTTTGAATATTTGTATTTTTCCTCGTTAAACACCTATAGTCAGTTTACATATGATCCTTTCAGGTTGAGATGTATGAATATGTTTTCTCCCATCCTTCAACACTCATAAAGGCTCCTTGAAGACCTACTCTAATACCAATTGACAAACCTAGAGTGGCGGTGAATATAGCTAATTTAAAACTTATCTAATTTCAATCACAAGGAAGGTTATGTTACAACTTGCTTAAAAGATAATGTAGTAGAAATATAAAGCAAGTGTTAGATAAAATGAAAGTATCTACAAGACACAACAATGTAGAGTGATTCCATAAAAAGACTTTAGTCTGCTACCTTATTGTTCCCACCAAGATTTTCAAACTTGTATTTTATTTATTTTCTTAACCGATACAATATACATAAAAGAATTGGGTATCTTTTGTGGCTCAAGACAACCCTCCTTTTTTATCTCTAGGATAACTTGCACAAAGGGGTAGATTGCAATCATACTCCTACCTTGGACACAACCTTCTTGCAAGAAGTATATCCAAGAAGCTTCCAAACAACATTCTCACAAGAAGTAGTTGAAAGCACCAAGAACCAACAAGGTGAACAAGAGTGGAAGAAGGATATCACAACTCTTCAAAAGATTACAATTCAAGATATCGATGAACAAGTTATGAATAATTCTCCATAAGGATTAGACAAGGCTATATTTGATAGACTAAGAGACTAGTATTGAGCTATGGCTTAGATATGAGCATAGTAATGTAGGGTTCTAAGCTTGGAGAAGGATGTCATGTAATAGATTCCTTAAGTGTATGTTGTAATTATTCATAAGAACTCCTATATATATAGGAAACACGTAGGAATGGTCAATATAGATGTTGCGAGTGTTTTGACCAAAATAAATGCTAAACTAGCCATTAGAGATCAAAAGACAAGTTTGCAACAACTAGAAAAACAAATGCAAATTTTGACTATGGGCTAATTATGGTCGAATTGTACTTCAGTTAGATTCCATTTTGGTCAAAGTTTAGTTTGACTGAGAGACAATTTCTTCACTTATTTTCCAATGGCTATTTTTTAGAACGACTCTTTCTATACAATGTCTCTTTCTCTACTGAGGTGTAGTTCCACCAAAGAGGATCTTGGTCAAAAAAGAGTTCAATTAATATATTCCCTATAAAATAACTATTATATTATGAAAAGAATATCAAATTATTTTTTGAATGACACCTAGATACCCTAAAAATTTGATATAAATGTGAAAAAGGTTTCATGATAGGATTAGTATGATATCACTTGTTCTAACATCATTCCTAGCAAGTTGTACAAAATGCACTTGTACAAAGCATTTACATTGTATAGCTTGACCTACAAGCATCAAAACACATATGTAATAGCATGCTGTTTATTGTATCTTGTACAAGATCCTTGATCATCTGAAACACTAAATGCACATGTTAGTAACACAAATAGGAAATATTTGTATCATCAAATTATGAGAGTGGCATATCCAAAAAGTCAACATGTTATCCCTGAAGCTATCTAAAAGCTATGTTCGAGAAGGTAGTCCTCAATTGTCTAGGAATTCTAGTAGCTATTTTATCATTTCCCTAATGAGAAGAAACATTTCATCTACATTGTTTCTCATTATCACCATTTTTTTTCTACATAGTAGAATAAAAGGACTCATGGGAAGGATAATAACTAGTTCATTCACACATTTTAGTTGAAGTTTAACATGCCCATGAGTCTAGGCCCTATTTTACCACACCAACATCTCATTGGTTAGGATTATTGATATATTTTTACTGCATGACCCATTGACATGAAAAAAGTAGGATTGGACTCTTGGGCATGTTATGTTTAAAATAAAATATATGAAGGAACTAATTATTATACTTTCTGGGAGTTCCCTTAGTCCACTATCCAAACCCAAAAGAGATTGAAAAAGGAAAATGGGGTTGATGACATTCTAGTTCTCATAAGGGAAAGGATTATAAGACTATGAGAATTCCTAGACAATGCAGGAGCCACCTACTCTATAAATTATTTTGGATGTCTTTTAGGGAGGACCTTTCTAATAATACTCGAACGACAATCCTTCTTCCTCTAATTTATAAGAAGGTTTTATAAAACCCATACCCTCTTAAATTTTTCCCCTTTGTTTTATTCATTCTATGTGTCCTAATTATTGTAAGTGGCTCCAAAGTAGAGAGATCATCACCTATAAATATTGATTATGATGATGATGTCAAGAAGGAAGAATATAGTGATGAAATTAATGAGTGATATCCAAACAAACTCGAGATCACCTATTAAAAGATATAAGGTGAGGATGGGATGTAGGAAGAACATCAATAAATATATTGTGACTATTCCAAATTGCAATGCTAGATTTGGGCCTAACTAACTCCTACTTTGTAAAAATTGATGATCAAGATAGACTGACTTGAAAGACCATGAATCTCTAATGGATGTATAAAAACTTCTATAAAACTCTAAAATTGGAAATCTCATAAAAAATGTTTGTGTGAGATTTCAGATTGAAAATTATCATATCAGTTCTCAAAGGTAGACTTAATTCATACCTTATTTAGTTGAATTCAACACATGCATAATACGAGTTTCCTTTATGATCACATGACATTACTACATGTAGAACAAATTGATATATCAGAGGCCAACAATTCAAGGATGAATTTTAATGAAACAATAGTAAATACACTACATTTATTGTGTCTATTGGATTAAGTTATTTTTATAAAATTAGATCATTTTAAATTACATTACTCAAACTAGGTTTTGTTGTGCAGGATTTGTCTTCCAATCATTAACATGGATCATGTCAAGATGATGTTGGATCTTAAATATGTGATCCTCCAAGCTGTTGACTTCTAAATATAATGCATCATATTCTATGTGATTCAATTAGTAAATATATATAGCATCTAATTCAATATATATCATGTCCTTAGAGTTCATTTATTGGTCCTGTATTGACTTGCATTCCTATAGAAGTGACTTGATCACTATCTATAGTGACTCTCATGCGAGTTGGTGACATATTGATTGCATAGTGAAAGTTGTGGCATCATGCATGACCTAAAAAATTAACTTTTATGATTTGAAACAAACAATCATAACATACATTAAAATATCATCACAATTGTATCATGTATATTTCTATCAGAACAAATGTAATATATATCTCCCAATCATTCACTTAAGAAAATGAAATCATATATAGATGCATCCTCTAGTTCACCCTTAATGAAGATAATTTCCCACACAAGAAACTAAGGCCATAAAAAAGTGTTTATTAAAGTCAACTACACCAGATGACATTAATAACATAGTTTTTTATTAATTCATCATTTTGTCTTGTTACAAACACTGAGAAGCCTTAGTATATTCACCCAATTGTTTGTCATCCAAGTGTAACAGAAATCTTGGAATGTAAGAATAAAGCACTAGGTAATATTCCAACCCCTCCTTGGTGGATGTATCACTATAATTTGGGAGCCAAATTCTTTCATGTATATAGTTGTGCATTCCCATAATGATATCAAAATTATGATACATAGTCACAATAGGTTGGCCACTGCTTTCATTTGCTTCTTGCATAGTTGAGTTATGATAAAAAGCATCCCTCATTGCAGTCAATTCAATCAAGTTAGATTGTTGGCAGTGCACACCTACCATATACAACATGTGATTTGGATGAATTTGCATCCACATATACAATATGTCATCAAATTAGCCATTACTAGTGTCAATAGCATCCATTCATTAATACAATTATGCATGATAAATAGACAAGATATAAAAAAAATTATAATCATCACCATATTCTTTCCCATTTCTTTTGACTTCTCAATTCAATTATATCCTTCACCTACTATAACTTCTTGGATTAGAACCACACAAGAAAGAAAGAATTCATCATGAAATATCAATAATATGGATGAAAATGTTTGATAAGATGTATGGATGTATCTTGTGCTGCTCGGATCTCTGCTTCGACCGCAGCTCTGGCTTCTTTCATAAGCCTATCTCTTTATGCAGTAAGGGCTTGAGCTACCCTTCGGGCCATTTCCTCCTCTTGATCCATCCTTTCTTGGTTTTCTATATTCTGATGATGAAAAGTTTTGTCTATCTCAGGATCAAAGCTAGCAGTGAGACTGAGACTATTTGAATGGTGCATGCACTAGTCTTTGTTGGTACCTGGGATGGAAAGATTTTTCAGAAGTGAGATTGATGGAGTAGAACTGAATTCAGGTGAATGATTTATTGTTTCAAAAGAAAAAGTAAAATCCTAGATTAGCCTTAAAAGAACTAGATTTGACTAATTGATTCCGTTGTCCCCGACAACAGTGCCAGAATTTAATGTGGTCTATTATCGCACTAACAAATTCACTTAGGGTTGAAATCCCTGAGCTTTTACCAAAACCTTGTGCAATAATACCACCCGCAAGAGGACGGGTCTTATCACAGTATAGTTGAGGATCAAATCCTAAGGGACAATGTTTTTAAGAATTTTTGCTAGTCTAGTCTAGCTCAAGTACGGATAATATTTAGAACAAAGGTTGAGTTGAGTTTAATTAAACTAATTGCAAGAAAGTAAAGAGTAGAATTAAAGTTGAATCTAGATTAATGATATTGAATCACTGGGATGGTCCCGGGTTTCACCACCACTACACATGCAAACACATCCAAACATCAAACATCCATGCAAGATATAACCATCCAAATGGAGCTGTTGTAAAACCCCCCATATGGGCGTTAGGCTTGCATAAGCATAACCTTAGATATTAGATGTCTCGTCACCATCCAGATCACTCACTTACAACTTTGAAGATACATAAATCCAACTGAAGCTGTGGCCCTCCCTAAGGGATTTTTAGGCACATAGAAGCATCACTGTGGGCTAGATGACTCATCCCTTTATGGATCATACACTTACAACCTCAAGGAAACCTATTTGAAGTTCTCTTCAAGGAGTCAACCGTGCTAATCGAAAAGCAAGCAAGCGATTAATCTACAAGCAAACATCAATGATTAATGACGAAGATACAGATATCCAACTAAAGCTGTGGCCCTCCCTGAGGGATGTTTAGACCACAGAAGCATCATCGTAGGCTAGATGGCTCATCCCCTCACAGATCATACACTTACATCCTCAAGAAATCCCATTCTATTTCTAGTTTGGGAGTCAATCTCGTTAATCAACATTCTACCCTACATATAGAAGTTCTCACAACATAGGTAAGAATAAGATAAAAGCAAGCAGGTAATCAATCTACAAACATTAATGATTAACAATGAAATAAAAAGTTATATAAATTGCCATGGAATGTTTAACAAGAGAACATGCTTGCATGGGCAGCGGGGCTAGTCCCCGCACCCCAGCGAAAAGGAACTACTCGCTCATGATGCTAGAAACAAGAAGAACAAGAGAGAGGGAAGAATCCGCCATGAGCATGATGCAGAAGATAGTCACATCTCGGTGAAGATGATGCGGTCTTCTACGTCATGTTGGAGCAATAAATGACCTGTTTCTATTGAATGCATCAAATTATATGATTTTAACTATTTTATGTAATATTTTACGCATCCCAAGTACTTATGATGTTTTTATGCATTTTTAGGTACAAGGAAGATCCACAGACTCAGTGCTACCGACCTGGTTACAGTCGGTGGTACCAACTTGACGTCAGTGATGGACCCAAAAACTCACCCAGAGTCGGTGCTACTGACAATCGAAGTCAGTGGTACCAAATCAGCATCAATAAACCCCATCATGAATTGAGACAACTCGGTGCTACTGAGTTGACGTCAGGGAGACAGTTCAAAAATCACAAAACTTGGTGCTATCAATAGTACCGACATGAATGGGATCACACGACTAAACCTAAGTGATTCGGTACTACTGACTCACCTAGCCGATACTACCGAGTCTGCTTGATCATGCCATCTGCAGATTATGAGGAGGATGAACCACCAAGGAAGACTGGGTAGATCTTCTTCTCCACCTTCTTTCTTGTCTTGACCTCCTTGCTCACAGCAAGAGGTGCAGCAGAGTGATAGTAGTGTGGATGTACGTGGATGGATCTGGATCGAATTTTGCATTTGGGCATCCTGGTGGCGTCCCAGATCCGATACCCAAATGAGGACCCTTATCGTTCTATTTATAGGCACTGGTTAGGTCCTCATGTTTTTGGCGTGAATCCAATTTTTTAAATGGTTTGGGTTTGATAAGTATTCTCATCCAAACGGTCTTGGTTTCTTCACTTGCTGCCCTAACGGTCTTGAGTCTCAGCAGCCTTCATAGTCTCACTGTCATCCAAATGGTCTTGGAGAGTGATTAACATCCAAATGGTTTTGATCTTTAACTGGTCTTCACTTCATGATCTACGACCTATCGGTTTGGGCATTCTATCCTTCACGGTCTGCTGCCCCATCGTTCCTCATCTCCAAATGATCTCGATTGCTCACGGTTTGTAGATGTGGCTCCAAATGGTCTTCAGCCTTTGATCGGTCTCGTAGTTCCTTCTTGGTCTTCAAGGTCTGTGACTCCAAACGGTCCTGGAGTTCTGGGATCCTCACAGTCTCGCTTTCCCCCTCCAATCGGTCTCTCTTCTACGTCCAAATGGTCTTGGCATCCCTGCCGCTGGCCTAACATTCTTGCAGACCGTTAGGACTTGTACGCTCTTGCGTTATCTTCTCTTCATGGTTTTGAATCCAAACGGTACGAGGCCCAACGGTTTGCAAGACACCAATCACACTGTTTTAGAGACCGATTGTAACCGTCCTTGCGGTCTCGAGATGGTGGCAGAAGGTCGATGTTGTAGGTGCTACTGCAGGTTGTGATGATGGCATTTAGGGTTGTAGTGGTGGGCGGTGGTGCTGTAGAGGATGGAGGTGGAAATAGGTGCGTTGGGAAGCAAGTTGAGTGGACTAGGTGACGTCGATCTACTGCTGATGGTGTTGTAGGTGCAGGGTGATGGAGGTCTAGGGTTAGGGTTGCAGTCATTGATAGAAGGAAGAAGAGGACGGAGGACGAGGATGCCAAGCAGGTGTTGTGGAGATCCAACCAGTCTTGAGGTGGGTGACTGCCCATACAGTCTGGAGACCATGAGGCTTCACTCGGTCTTGAGACCGTGTGGCCTCACACGGTATTGAGACCGTATGGAAGGGGAAAACCATAAGGGAAGAATGATAGGAGGGGGACCGAGTGGGGAGGTGAATTAGGGGCATTGATCTGGGATCGTTTGGTGAGGGGAAAGCCCAAGATCGAACGAGGTGAAACCGAATGGATCATCAAATATATGTAGATTTGCACAAAGCATGGTGTGTGTCTATCGTATTGGCTGTTGGGTAAGGCTTAACTAGTGACTTGGAGAGCCCAATCCCAGAGGCATGCAGATGATTATGGAAAATAATTTTTCATAACATCTATCCAAGAGTTGCATATGATGCAATTTTCATGATGGTCTATCTAAATAGTCAGGTTGTGGGCGATCGAAAAAAGTTGACTCATGACTTGATGAAATATGGATCTTGGCCCACTAGAATATTGTACACTACAATATTTTGAATTGATATTGAGGGCTACCGATTTGAATAAAATAGTGGTCACAATAACAATTAAAGACCTAATTAATATCATCAAAATTTTCAATCAAATCAAATAAAAAATGGTTTTTAACAAATGCAAATTTTCTCTTGTAGAATCAAATGATGAACAAATCCGATTTGCAATTGGTCCTATAGAAGGACAAACTTGACGGGAGAAATTTCCACGATTGGTTTTGGACTTTGAGAAGGGTTCTCAATGAAGAGTGTAAGCTCTACATCCTTGACAAATAGTGCCTAAAATACCTCCTCCTGATGCACCTAGAGTACAAGTGGATTCTTACTGGAAGCATGCCAATGATGCCTTGGATATAAAGTACCTTATGCTTATATGGATAAACTATGGGTTGCATGAGTCATGTGAAGACATGGGTGTTCTTGAGATGGTAAAACATCTTAAGAAAGTGGCACTTGGTATTGACAAGCAAGAAAGGGACTCTATCTTAAAGGTGCTACTTGAGTCAAAGCTAACAGAGGGAACATCAGTGTAAGAATATGTGCTCAATATGATTGGGAATGTGGATCATCTGGAAGAACTAGGATTCACTTTGACCCTAGAGTTGGCCACTAATATGATTCAAAAGACTATGCCTGAATCATATATCTACTTTATTACATGTTATCATGTGAATAATATGGATGGAAAGATGTCAGACTTGCTTTCCATGTTGATTCATGTTGAAGCAAACTTGAAGAAGGACAAGCCCATGATGGTGATCAATGGAGCTGAGTCCAAGGATCAAAGCAAGACCGAGATGAGTTCTATGGTCAAGCCTAAATGCAAATATTTTATGCTCAAGATAAGGATACAGAAAAGTACAAGAGGAACTCATCCTTTGTACTTGAAGTCATTCACGAAGTAGAAGATGGGAATGGTGATCTTCACTTCATTTATATACATTATTGAGATAAATATATCTACTTCATCATCATGGGTATTATATATTGGATGTGGATCTCACATATGGTTCACATATGCATGACTTAAAAGGAAGTAGTCCTTTTGGAAAAGGCGAGGTGGAACTATGTGTTGCTAATGGCGCAAGAGTTGCGGCCAATGCAGTTGGAACCTATAGTATATCATTGCCCACAGGGATTGTAATAGAGTTTAAGAACTGCTATTATTTACCTGCTATAAATAGAAACATCATTTTTGTATCTTGATTGGACAAGGATGCATTTGAATTCCATATTAAATGTGGCCGATGTTCTATTTCAAAAGATGGGATCTTTTATGGAAGTTCCCTAATATCTTATGGTATTTATTTGTCAGATCTAAAGACATATGTATATAATGTTAATAACAAAAGACTAAAACTCAACAACTCAACAAAACACACCTTTGGCATTGTCTTCTAGGGCACATAAATGATAATCACATATCTAGACTCCATAAATATGGTTATATGGACTCTTTTGATTTTGAATCAATAGAGACATGTGAATTTCATTTGATGGGCATGATGGCTAAGACCCCTTTCACTGGTAATAATGAGAGGGATAGTGATCTATTAGGACTCGTACATACTGATGTGTGTGGACCTTTTAGAACAACTTCTATAGATGGGTAGCAATACTTCATTATCTTCATTGACGACTTTAGTAGGTATGGCAATGTTTAATTAATGAAACATAAGTCAGAATCTCTTGAAAAGTTCAAGGAGTTTATGAATGAATTACATAACCAACTTGGTAAAAGTATTAAGGCACTTCATTCTGATCGAGGTGTAGAATACTTAAACCATGAATTTGAGAACCTTCTTAGAGCCCATGGGATTTTATCCGAGTGGACTCCACCTGGAACACCTCAACATAATGGTGTATCAAAAAGAAGGAATTGCACATTAATCAATATGGTACAATCAATGATGAGTTTAGCTGAGCTTCCAACTACCTTCTGGGGTATGCTCTACAAATTGTCGTGTTTACACTAAACCGTGTACCATCTAAGTCGGTTCACAAAATACCATATGAAATATGAACTGGGAAGCACCCCAAAATGTCTTTTATGAGGATTTGGGGTTGCGAAGCTTATGTCAACAAAATGTTTCCTGAAAAGCTTGTCCCTAGATATGAAAAATGTTATTTTTTTTGATATCCCAAACAATTGTGGGATACTACTTGTATAATCAATCTTACAACAAAGTGTTTGTTGCCAGAGATATTACCTTCCTAGAAAAGGAATTTATTTCCAAAGGAATCTGTGGGAGGAAAGTAGAACTCAAAGAGGTTCGAGAACAACAAGCAAACATTGAACCGTTGGATGTACAAGAGGAACCTAGAGATTCACAAAGTGTTGTGGAATCTCAAATTCCTCAAGTAACATAGGAACCTCATAGATTGAACAAGACATGCCTTGAGCCTAAAGGATTTGGATATCTTGTAACTTAGCAGGGAAGTGAATTGGTCAAAGATGATGAGCCAATTTCCTATCAAGATGCTATAGAGGGACGCTGAGAAATGGCTTGAGGCCATGAAAATTGAGATGGAATCCATGCATACCAACAAATTATGGACTTTAGTGGATCCCCCTGAAGGGGTAAAACCCATAGGGTGCAAGTGATTCAAGAAGAAGACCTTCATGGATGGTAAAGTACAAACATATTAGGGCAGATTGGTAGCAAAGGGTTTCAGACAAGTT
Source organism: Alisma plantago-aquatica (assembly GCA_963693085.1). NCBI lineage: Eukaryota > Viridiplantae > Streptophyta > Magnoliopsida > Alismatales > Alismataceae > Alisma > Alisma plantago-aquatica. The sequence goes on from OY856409.1 coordinate 831,681,770, forward strand.
CAAGGTATTAACTATGATGAAACCTTTTCTCCAGTGGCCATGGTTAAGTCTGTCAGGATCGTGCTTGCTATTATAGCTGATCACAACTATGACATTTGGCAGATGGATGTTAAAATAACATTCCTTAATGGGAATTTACTTGAGGGTGTTTACATGTGATGTGATGATTTTGAGTCGCATTTATAGACATATTTTACTTGTGTTTTATGCGTTTATTGGTCATTTTGGTGGTTAATATTGCATGATTCATTTACTTTGGTCTATGATCCTTGTCAGTGTCAAATCTCCCTTATTTTGGTATTTTGAGCATAAATGATTACAATAATATGTTTTATTTCGGCTTATGTGGTTCTGTGTTGAAATTTCAGGAAAAACGAATATCTACTGTTGTCGATACCATCGACAGTGGTCGATACCATTGACAAGACCACAGGTTGCCAGCCGCAAGGAGCATCGCAGAGTCGATACTATCGACACAGAAGTCGATGGTATTGAGACACCATCAGGTTGTTGGCGAGAAGACAGTCGATACTATCGACCCTAAAGTCGATACTATCGACACGAGGAGCTTCAGCGACGGAAAAAGACAAAAGCGACGCCTAAGAGAGTCGATACCATCGACTCGCGTCGATGGTATCGAGTTAGCATCAGCCGCGATAAAGAAAAGAAAAGAAGACCAGCCGATAGCACGCAGAGTCAATACTATCGACCCGCGTCGATAGTATCGACACCGTCAGATACAAGTTGGTTTCAGATTGATCTAAATCCGACGGATGTGATATTTTGGTGACCTAACTCGGTGATTATACCTAATGACGGTGGCCAAGAGCAAGGGATCACATCATTAGCCACTGCACACATCCCGAGAAGGTGTGGAGAGAAGGACGGAGCCCAGAAGCACGCCCCAGTCATTCCGGATGCCGAAGAAGACGTTTTCCATAGTTGAAAGGCCGGAGATCACGTATTCTATGCCAAGGACCGCTTGGATCTTCTCCGTTCGGGGGTTTCACAACTCAATCACATTTTTCTCCATATTTCCCCTTTTCTCTACCATGTTTTGCTCTGAGATGAACATGCGGGGCTAATCCATTTTATCTTTAGAACCGGGAGTAGCCCGGGGAAGCATTGTATGACAATTTTATCATAGTAATACATCATTTATCTCTTAAATCTGTGGTATAATTTCATTTTCTCAATTATATTGTTATGCTTGATCAACATAATAATAATCTAGTTCCCTTAATTACTTTGAAAGAAGAATTAACAGTTGAAAAGAGACAAAATTCACATTAATTGACAAATCCCTTGAACAAGGTGGTGTAAGGTTAATGGTGGATACCCAGAGGTCGATTCCAATGCACCTAGTTTAGGGTATAGGTTGCTACGACGGTGGAACCGACCTAGACATAGGTAGTGAATTGTAGCACGACAGTGGGCAATTTTGATTACAGGCCACTACTCGGAGAGAGAGAGAGATAAATCTGATTTGCTATATAGAAATTCATACAATGATCACCCGCGGTGAAACCACAATCCTAAAGATCTCCACTTGAATTGATTAAACTAAACCTTTAATTGATTGTTTTGTTTTGTTTTTATTTCATTTTCTTTTAATTTTACAACAACTTCCAACTTTTTAGCCGGTCTAGCTGATTGCGAGTAGTTAGTAGTAGTCTCCGATAATTCAGTGTCCCTGAGTTCGACTCGGGCCTAACAAAGGCCTATATTACATTGACGCGTACACTTGCGTTTGACGCACGGAAAAATCGTGTCAAGTTTTTGGCGCCGTTGCTGAGGATCAAACCCAGGTCACCCACGTGACAGGCGGGAATACTCACCACTATACTACAACGAATTTTGGTGCCGTTGCCGGGGACACGACAATTGTCAGCACTACGAGTGCTGTAAGTGGCCACTCTAGGCCACATTTTTATTTTCTAATTTTATTTTCACTGTTGAAATTCATAGCCTATCTTTTGCATTTTGTAGTTGGCTAGCACGGTACTGAACTCAATTTACCAATTTTGTAGGTACCTGTGCATGGTGCAGACGCGTAGCACCGACTACACGCAATAGGCACCAGAGGTTCCACTGCCGGGACCTGACGACGAGGAGGAGTACAATCAAGACCATTTGGAAGAAATAGATTCAGAATCCGAACAAGAAGAAATGGCAGAGGAACAAACAATATGGGAGAAGATAAAAGCATCTTCTTCATCTGCGTCAAAGGGGCCAATAAAGAAGCAGGCGATTAACATTCCGACATATAAGATTGATCCTGCATTAATTAATCTGGTCAAGTCAAATGCATTCCACGGGCTTAAAAATGAAGATCCAGTGACTCATATAAGCTAGTTCGTGGAGAACTTTGATATGATCAAGATAGACATGTTTCCACAGGAGACGCTCTACCTGAAGCTGTTCCCGAGTTCTCTGGCAGGAAATGAATGAGAATGGCTGCATAATCTTGACGATGAATATGTGGAATCATGAAACCACATGGTTGAAGTGTTCTTTGAAAGATTCTTCCCGCCTGAGAAAACAAATGATCTGATCAGAAAAATTCACAATTTCAGTCAGAAGGCAGGTGAAACCTACTCTGAGACATGGGAGCGATTCCAAATAATGCTAAGAAGGTGCCCACACCATGGTTTGGACAAGGAGAAGTAGGTCAAGATTTTCTATTTTGCTCTTTCTGAGCATGATAGAAGCAATCTGGATTCCGCAGGATCTAGGTTTTTCTTAAACAACATTGGCACTAGGTGTTGGGAGATTCTAAAAAATATGGCAAAGAAGCAATCGTGGGGCGATAGGGATGCAATAGAACAAGTGAAAGTAGCAGGTGAGTCCAGGGCCATTAAGGAGCTGAATGATGAATTAGACCTTCTAGCCAAGAAATTGCTTGCCAAAGAAGATGCAGAATCCGATGAGGAAGCCCAGGTCAAATTTATGCAACAACAGGGCTACAGAAACAATGATTATGCTTGGAGAAGGATAGGAAATTCTCATGGAAAGATCCAAATAACTTCCTACAAGATCCAGATGCAAAGCCACCGTCAACGGCAGAAGATAAAAGCACTACGCTGCTTAGTCAAGTGGTACAGCAAAATCAGGAGATGATGAGCATGTTTAGTAAGTAGCTGCAGTCTCAGGGTGAGATCTTGACTAAATTTGGGCAGACATTGCAAAGCCATGGAGCGCAGATGAGGGCATTAGAGACGAATGTGACCCAAATTTCCAATGAAGTGGCGGCCTTAAATCTTACAAATCAACAAAGACAGGCTGGGAATGCAGATGTTGTTCAAGCACATCATCAAGTAAAATACATATCTGTGATTACTGAGGCAGAGCCCCCGGTGGTGGAGGTCCAGGATAAAAGCAAAATGATTTTTGATATAGATGTTACACCGAAAATACCGTATCCTCACAGTCATTATGGATTACCTGTCGGATATTTCCCATTCAGAAAAACCCGCAAAGAGCACATTACAGCTACGCCCACACCTAGGCAAGGAGAGTAGGTGAAGGCTATATGTCATGTTGAAGCTGCAACCACTGAGAAAGATGAGCAGCCACAAGTTACATCAGTTGTAAATGAGGTGCCAAAGCCTACGCTAGAGGTTGACATTGAAGCAAGCTTAGGGGAGGAGACCCTGAAAATCCCATAAGTGCCACCTCATAAGCGTCTAAATGAGGCAGTTGTGTCTTTTCCGGACAGCCCGAGGCCAAAGAAAGAGCATCGACATTACAAGAAGTTCTTGGAGATGTTCAGGAAGCTCCATATCAATATTCCGTTGGTGGAAATGATAGAGAAGAGTCCATCATACGGGAGGTTTATCAAGGAAATCATCACCAAGAAGAGGCGGATCAAAGATATTGATGTTTGTCAGGTGAATGAGATGGTGAGCTCACTTATCCATGGGAGTCTACCACAGAAGAGGAAAGATCCGAGAGGTTTCTACATCCCATGTTCTATAGGCGGTCAACATTTTCCACAAGCACAGTGTGATTCATGTGCCAGCATTAACCTTCTGCCACTGTCCACATTTCAAAAGCTTGGGTTGAAGAAAATAAAGAAATCAGTGGCAACTATTGAGTTGGTGAATGGGTCCATTATCAAGCCATACGGAGTGTGCGAGGATGTGCTTGTCAAAGTAGACATGTTTATCTTCCCGGTGGATTTCATCGTCATAGACATGCCGCAACTCGAAGGTTGCGAAATGCTCTTAGGAAGGCCGTTTCAAGCGACGGCCGATGTTGTCACTGCCATTGGGAGAGGTACTTTGACATTGGGGATTGGCCAGGATTGAGTTGAGTTCAAACTACCGCATGATCCCTTGTGCACACTCTCCAAAGCTCCAAGATGAGGAGCTTCATGTCGTCTAGCCTAAGACATTAAATAAGGGCGCTTGTTGGGAGGCAACCCAGCCATCGGTAGCTTAGTTTAGTTTCTTTCACATTTATACGTTGGTTTGATTCGATTTTGTTTTTAGTGTAAAAATGATACCTTGATCGTTTGTTTTATGTGCAGGACTGAGGCAGAGTCGATACCATTGACATTTGTGTCGATGGTATCGAGATGGGTACAAGTTGGTGGCTGCAGAAATCGCACTGCGTCGATACTATCGACAGCCTCATCGATGGTATCGACACACCAATAGGTTGATCGCAAAAACAATGTCGATAGTATCGACACGGGTGTCGATACTATCGAGATCTATGGAGATATTCAGACAAAAATTGTCTTAGTGAAGTCGATACCATCGATGGTCCTGTCGATGGTATCGACCAAGTTATAGGCAGAAGGCGGCGGACGGGCCTCGCGAGGGTGTTGCCCTAACCAGAAGTCGATACTATCGACTCGCGTCGATAGTATCGACACGACACGTCATCGATCCGTGAGAGGAGATGAACGACGATCGTTGCGTCAGGAAAGTCGATCCGTGGGATGGGTCGATACCATCGACACCTATCGATAGTATCGACACGTCATTGATCTGGGGCCCCACATCAAGCCATCGACGACCGTCGATACCAACAGCGGACAGATTGTGCTACACGAGTCGATACCATCGACTCACGTCGATGGTATCGACAGGCATACAGCAGCGCCGACCACAGTTATATAAGAGATGTATTATCGTCATATGACGTCACACCTTCAGAGCAAACCTTCTCCACTTGTGTCGAGCATCTTTGTGAACAATCGGAGCCCAGCTACGAGCATCCACGATGTGTGTTCTTCACCAAGCCTTCATCGAGCGGAGATAATCTTCTCCGACCTTCTCCGAGCTCCATCTTCTAATCCTTCTTCTTCTTCGACAATGGTGCACACCGCCGGCGCATCTTCTTCATGCGCGACACCGATGGAGATCCCGGTGTTTGTTCCACCACCGACTGCATCTATTCCGCGCCCATGGATTGTTCATCCTTCTACGGAGGTTCGGAAGATCTACGAGGAGATCATGAAAAGAAAAATCGAGCCGACCCGTTACGTCGACCGCGATATGATACATAATCTGGGGTTCGATGCTAATCTTGCCTACGTCTTGAAAGGGCAGGCGAGGCACACGGGAAGGAGGCCCGATGAGATGGAATTCCATGCTGATGGCCAACCGTTCTTCGGTGAATGGCCGACATACAAGGAGCTAGTGGCAGAATTCATGGCGTCGCTGGACATCTGCGTCGTGCCAAACGACATCATCGCCACAGATTGCGAATGGATCAAGGGCCGTGTTTCTTTCTGGCTGTACAACATTGATTACAATCTCACCCTCCAACAATTCAATGCTATCTACAACTAGAATCATGGGCGAGAGCAGTATCGGTGGCTAGATAACAGGACTGACTATGACGCTATCTTGGTCGATCTAGTGAATGTGCCTCCGGGAAAATCGGTGAGCTACCACAACGCGGCAGTAGCGGATTTCGAGCATCCTTTCGTGTAGATTCTTCACCGCATGATCTGCACCACCCTATTCGGCCGTGGTGATCTGTCTCTCAGCAAGTTTCAAGAGGCGGATCTGTTTTTCCTGCACAAGTTGTTGAAGCGCCAAGAATGCAATTGGGGTGCATTTTTCTTAACACGCATTTTGGCGGTAAAGAGGAGTACACGGAAGGCGCCAATTCATTTTGGAGGACTCATCACACCGCATGCGTCCTACCTTGGGTTGAATTTCTCCCAGCTGACTCCTCTCTTCAATAGGAGCAAAGTGAACCTACAACATCTGCACCGCTCCAACCTCATCCTTCTTCGAGATGGCTTGGCATATGCACACTGTCATGTCAACCAAGCATATCAAGAGTGTTCACTTCCAGACCCCGTCTTCCATATTGAGGGTGCTCAACATTTCCGATGGCCAATCACAGCCATTGCTGATTCAGATGAGGATGGAAGCAATGACGACAACGACAATGATGGCGATGAGGCTGAAGAGGAAGAGGAGGCATTCACTCCTCTTCGCACACGAGTGGCACCTAGGGAGCGACCTTGCATGCATCCGGGTGCATCTTCTTCTTACTAGCCTCCTCCACCATAGCCACCACAGCCCTCACAACAAAGTGAAGATGTCTACTCAATGCAAGGAATGTATGCAATGCTACAGGATATTCATCAGACGCAGCAGCAGCATACATCGACATATGCTGGTATTCATGATACAACGAATCGGCTGCTTGACAACCAGAGGGCGATCTTTGAAAAGGAACGCCTCCTCCTCGACAACCAACAACACATTTACGACAGGTTGCATAGGATGGAGATGCAACCGTAGCCCTTCTATGATCATTACTGGAGCCAGAACTACTTTGGGGGGTATCAACAACCTCCACCCATGCCCCAGTATGATCCGAGCTTTCAGGGGATGTACCCATCTTGGGACCCCACGGCCCCACAGTACTCGCCTCCGCCAGAAGAGTGATCGGTATCTCTGTTCCAACCTTTAAGATTGTTTTTTGCTATGAGGCCATAGTCGAATTCAAGCTTAGGGGGGGAGTTGGAACAACTCTATCCTTTAATTTTCTCACTTTTTAGTTTTTATTGTTTTATTTCTTGTCATTTAGTTTTTGCAATCTTAGTTTGTTTGTAGGATCCACATTCTATCTAGTGTATTTGTGGATGTCTTAAGTCATGTGTCATCTCATTTTCTTGTACATGGGGATCAAGGGAAAATTTAAAAATTTTAAGTGTTTGCAAGCTTGAGTTGTTAAACTTTGAGCACATAACTTACGAAAATGATTGGGTTTGTCAACTCTAAAACAAAAAATCACAACTGTACATTCTTTTGATTCATGAAAAGTGGATGGAACTGGTTGTTTGAGCCTAAACTGATCAAATGATAATGAGACCTCAATTTGAAATAAGAGAGAAAAACCTCTTAATTACCACACAGGTCAATAAGGAGGGACACATAATAATTTTCAAAGGTTCAGTCAATTAGTCTTGTGATCTAGCCACCTCATTGTTTTTCATTTTCCACCATAAGAATTGGAAGTACATTATAGTTTTAATTTCCTTGATTGCATTTCATGTAGATAGGTCTTGCATTGCAGCTGTTTTCACATAATTTGCATAAAATAAGAAAAAGATTATAAATTAGTATACATGCACTTTCTCCTTAGGTGCATGTCATTTAGATGCATCATGTATCATTTTGTAGTTGGATTCATATTTTTATGCATTTAGATCACATCCTGTATCTTATTTCTTCTAAAACATTAAGGGTGATGAACTTGTTCCATACCTTCTGAATGCTTCAAGTATATAGTTATGCAACAAGAAGTGAGCCCGACAAATAATTCAGTATCGTTATTGGATACAAGGGCCTTGAAAAAAAAAGAAAAAAAAGAAAGAAAGCTATGAAAATGAAAAATAAAAAGAATTGAGAAGTAAATAGGAATGAGAAGGAGAAAGGAACATGCTTTTCACTACATATTAAGAAGAATAAGAACATGATGTTGTTCTCTTAGAAATTCCATCTCACCTTGAGACGGAATGATAGTTCATGCATCATTCCACCCAAATGTAGGCATTAGGGCAATTACACTTGCATAAGCATCATTTAGGTCATTTTTGTTTTGTGCATGTTGAAACCGTATAATGCTTCCATTTCTTCTATGAGCCACCCATTCCAATCACCAGTTGCTCGACTTGGTAGGCCACCATGATTTTCTCCTCAGTTATGAATATCAGGAGAGCTGCTTCCATGTAGATGGTAGTTAGGGCGAGCAACATAGCATACGAGATCACAAGATGCACTGAGTCTGAACCGGTGAATTTTATTATGTTAACTGCCTTATATGATAGTGTTCTTCAATTTTGAGGTATATATCTTTTATGGATGATTATTGTCACCTTTAGGGTAATTATCATTTCGTGGTTAGTAAGGGCTGGTTTGTGAATGTCCGGTGGGGATTACATGGTGATGTTTGTTGTGATGATCTGCTCTTTAGTTGACTCTCGCAATTCTATTCTAAGGTTTTGTTGCTCGAGGGCGAGCAATGTTCAAGCTTAGGGGAGTTTGATGCGATGATTTTGAGTCGCATTTATAGACATATTTTACTTGTGTTTTATGCGTTTATTGGTCATTTTGGTGGTTAATATTGCATGATTCATTTACTTTGGTCTATGAACCTTCTCAGTGTCAAATCTCCCTTATTTTGGTATTTTGAGCATAAATGATTACAATAATATGTTTTATTTCGGCCTATGTGGTTCTGTGTTGAAATTTCAGGAAAAACAAATATCTGCTGCTGTCGATACCATCGACAGTGGTCGATACCATCGACAAGACCACAGGTTGCCATCTGCAAGGAGCATCACAGAGTCGATACTATCGACACAGAAGTCGATGGTATTGAGACACCATCAGGTTGTTGGCGAGAAGACAGTCGATACTACTGACCCTAAAGTCGATATTATCGACATGAGGAGCTTCAGCGACGGAAAAAGACAAAAGTGACGCCTAAGAGAGTCGATACCATCGACTCGCGTCGATGGTATCCAATTAGCATCAGCCGCGACAAAGAAAAGAAAAGAAGACCAACCGATAGTGCGCAGAGTCGATACTATTGACTCGCGTCGATAGTATCGACACCGTCAGATACAAGTTGGTTTCAGATTGATCTAAATCCGATGGCTGTGATATTTTGGTGACCTAACTCGGTGATTATACCTAATGACAGTGGCCAAGAGCAAGGGATCACGTCATTAGCCGCTGCACACGTCCCGAGAAGGTGTGGAGAGAAGGACTGAGCCCATAAGCACTCCCCAGTCATTCCGGACGCCGAAGAAGACGTTTTCCACAGCCGAAAGGCCGGAGATCGCGTGTTCTATGCTAAGGACCGCTTGGATCTTCTCCGTTCAGGGGTTTCACAACTCAATCACATTTTTCTCCATGTTTCCCCTTTTCTCTACCATGTTTTGCTCTGAGATGAACATGCGGGGCTAATCCCCTTTATCTTTAGGACCGGGAATAGCTCGGGGAAGCATTGTATGACAATTTTATCATAGTAATACATCATTTATCTCTTAAATCCGTGGTATAATTTCGTTTTCTCAATTATATTGTTATGCTTGATCACCATAATAATAATCTAATGCCCTTAATTACTTTGAAAGAAGAATTAATGGTTGAAAAGAGACGAAATTCACATTAATTGACAAATCCCTTGAACAAGGTGGTGTAAGGTTAATGGTGGATACCCAGAGGTCGATTCCAATGCACCTAGTTTAGGGTATAGGTTGTTACGATGGTGGAACCGGCCTAGACATAGGTAGTGAATTGTACCACGACAGTGGGCAATTTTGATTACATGCCACTACCCGGAGAGAGAGATAAATCTGAGTTGCTATATAGAAATTCATACAATGATCACCCGCGGTGAAACCGCAATCCTAAAGATCTCCACTTGAATTGATTAAACTAAACCTTTAATCGATTGTTTTGTTTTGTTTTTATTTCATTTTCTTTTAATTTTACAACAACTTCTAAATTTTTAGCCGGTCTAGCTGATTGCGAGTAGTTAGTAGTAGTCTCCGATAATTCAGTGTCCCTGAATTCGACTCGGGCCTCACAAAGGCCTATATTACATTGACACGTACACTTGCGTTTGACGCACGGAAAAATCATGTCAACATGACACAACCTGAGGGTTTTATCAATCCAAATGATGCAAATAAAGTCTGTAAGCTACAAAGGTCAATCTATGGATTGAAGCAGACATCTCGGAACTAGAATCCATTTTGATGGGATAGTCAAAGGGTTTGTCTTTATTAATAATGAAGATGAACCTTGTGTGTACAAGAAGGTTAGTGGGAGCATAGTGACATTCCTCATATTATATGTAGATGACATACTATTGATGGGGAGTGACATATCTACTTTACAGAAGGTAAAGACATGGCTTAGAAATATATTCTATATGAAAGACTTGGGAGAAGCATCCTACATCTTGGCGATAAATATCTATAGAGATAGATCTAGAGGTTTTTTTGGATTAATTCAGAGCACATACATTGATAAAGTCTTGAAGATGTTCAACATGGAGAAGTCAAAGAGAGGAAACCTACCTACACATCATGTTGTCCTCGTCTCTAGAGCTCAATTTCCCAGTTCCTATGAAGAAAGGGAACACATGAGTCTGATTCTACATGCCTTAGAAATTGGATCAATCATGTATGCAATGTTGTGTACCATCCAGACTTCTTGTATGCCTTGAGCATGATGAGCAGATATCAGTCAGATCTAGGTGATGCTCATTGGATAGCCATAAAAAACACCCTCAAGTGCTTGAGAAGGACTAAGGATCAATTCTTGGTCTACGGTGGAGAGCAAGAGTTGGTGGTAAAATGTTACATCGATGCAAGCTTCTAGACTAATCAAGATGATTACAAATCGCAATCAGGATTTCTGTTCTACCTCAACAATGGAGTTTCTAGCTAGAAGAGTTCTAAGCAAGAAACAATTACCAATTCTATAATAGAGGCCAAGTATATTGTTGCATCGAGTGCAACAAAGGAGTTTTTATGGATCAAGAATTTCATCATAGAACTTGGGGTCATTCCAAGAATCAGTGAGGTAATCGAAATATATTGTGACAATAATGGAGATATTACACAAGCTAAGGAACCCATATCGCATCAATGCTCAAAGCATATACAAAGATGGTATCATCTCATATGAGAGACCGTACAGTGAAGAGATCAAAAGATTTGCAAAGTACCAACTGAGAATAATGTTGTTGATCCCTTGAAAAAGGCACTTTTGCAATAGAAGCATGATGGTCATGTTAAGTTAGTGGGAATAAGACTCATGGGTGATTGGCTCTAAGTGCAAGTGGGAGTCTGTTGGTATGCATTCCCAGAGAGCCAATCATGTAATGATTGTAATGGAATAAATGTAAATAATTTGATTAATCAATAAAAGGCAAGCTTACAATTTATTCAGTTTAATTCAGTTATGAGATAATGATGTAACATTATAAATATATAGAGAATCATATTACCCAATAATGTATGTATTCAAGTTACTACCCTTTTGGATGAGATCATACGGATGATAAGAGTACATATACACATTCTCATTATGTCCCTGATCGGTTGTTATTGTGGAAGGTTGATAGACAATAATAACACATAAGATCAGAGTGTTGGTTGATGAATAAAGCTCATTAGTCAGGATATGACAATATCAAACCAAGTATACAAATACATGTTAGAGAACAGTGTATCAGATATACCCATTGTGAGATTGACACATTAAAGCCTCCATCATGGAAGTCATAGTTAGGTCTCACTGTGATGTTGGTGGTTGTGGTTCTTAGACATGAAATCACTACACTCAACACTTGTCGTTGGACACTTTGACATCATCAAACGCAATCCTGAAACATGAGTTGTTATAACGGTGATGATTGGGTGACTTGGACACATGGAGATTGACTGTCAGTGATAGATATGGGATTTGTCCCTCCTACTGGAGTGTGATGTCCTACGCCTCTTGATTAGCGAGACAGAGAAATGCATGGCTATGTACATGTGAGTCAATATGTGATATTGAGATTTCATATATTTCATACAGTCTACTCTTGGTTCAAGAAACTGTTGACTTGAGAGTTATACATTGCCCATATTTTGATAATGACTTAACCTCTCCATTCCTATCTATCTAACAAGTTTGGTTAAGATTGATTTTAGGCTTTAGGTACATGAAAGGGATCAAATTACACAAGCCCTAGCTTGTTCAAGTTCAAGTCAAAAGAAATGCAAGTGCACATTTTGGGAAATCACTCAAATGACCTTAGATGATTTTTGTAATCACTTGTATTGATGATATAACTTGTAACTAAGATGAGAAATACTTAGGGACACTTAATTCCCTCGTTTGATCACTCAAATGTCAATTTAGAAAATTTGTCATAGGTTGTTTATTTGTCGAGTTGGAAACTCGAAGGATCCAGTGATGGATTTTTTGGAGAGACCAATCGGTCGAGTTGCACACTCACTCGATCAACTAAGCAAAACTGAATTTTACTCATTGGTCAAGTTTCCCAGAATAAACTCGAGCAATAGTTTGAAAATTGGCTTTGTCACTTAGTGGATCGGTCGAGTTATCTTTATTGAAACTCGACCAAATGTATTGTATGGAAAATGCAGAAAGAGTGATTATAACCATTGGTGAGTCCTTGGATGTATGGTGGTCTCCTTGTATCTCTTATGAATTAATATAAGTATACATGTATTGCAAAGTCCTAGAGGTTGACCTCTCTTGGTTGTGGATTGACTCTCTCCTAGTTTGGAGAGTGGAACCACTCTAAACCACCTTGTCCAAGTGCATGTTTCAATTTCTCTCATCCTTGCTATGCTTGATTAGTTAGGACTTCAAAGTTTACTTAAGCTATTGGTTTTTATTGATATAATTTGAAGGTCTAACTTATCTTTTAAGAACTTTGAAGCTCTATTCACCCCCCTTCTAGAGCCCTCAATCCAATAGAAATAAGATTGAATAATAATGAGGGTGATCGCTCCATGCCTCTAGTTCAATCTGGACATTAGTGACAAAGGAACTATACAAACACTTCAACATCATACATAGATTGTAGGTTGAAGTTGTTCCCCTACTTTCCATTTAGTTGGGAGCATTGATGTGTGACTAGGCACCACTCATTACTTGTGATGTCATATGTTATAATGGACATTCAATACCAATGTAATATGGGACCTATAGGGTCACACATATAGGTCTCGACCTAGAAGAGGAGTTTAATCTCAAATGACAATTGAATTAAGTACAAAAGTATTTAGGTATTTGATTCACGCAATAAATAAGCTGACAACACTGCCAAACCCCCATCAAAAGTGTTGAGACGACCATCTAGAAGTGCCAAATGGTCGTCTGAAATGTTGAGATGGGAATCTAGGGAGTGAGGCCTATTATGAGTTTGAATTGGCTATGGAAGTGAACTGACCAAACTGACCGACTCAACTCGAGTCACTAGACGACCCTCTGGGTGACCAAGACGACCGTCTTGCTTGGGTGAGATGGTGCAATTTGGTTGAGGGAAGGTTCTAGATATTACCTAATTCATTTGAGTTGCACATTATTTGTTGTGCAGGGAAATTAATATGGGATATTAATTGGAAAATAATTTCCAATTTTGTGTACAACTGGGAAACAACCAAATGGCCATCTAGGTTGTGCCAAATGACCGTCTGGGTTTCCAGATGACTGTCTAGGCTGTCACAGGTTGCGAGATTTCTACAATTGTTGTGAAAATTTGAGATATGACAGTCCTTTCCACTCTGACATTGACTGGGGACCTGGACCCAAACTCCGCCTATATATAGAGGGGTACTGGGGGCTTCCCAAAGTACAACACAGACAATTGAGAAATAGTTGCTCTGACAAACATTTTCCTCTCTAGTTGTGGTAACCATGAGAGCCCAGACATGTCCTACCTGACTAGGGAGGGATAGCCAAGGGAGAGAGCAACTGAGATTATTGTTGTGGGAGATAAAGTTGGTGACTAGTACACCAACGGAAGGGATGACTTCTTCCTGTCCATTCTAGTAGGACGAAAAGAGTTCTAGGTGGTCTGTGTGGACTACCATAGAGGCGGGAGGCCATTGTCTGCTACTAGAAGGACAACGTCAGCCAACAACCCATGACAAGAGGAGTTGCTGAAGAAGACAAGGTTTGTGGTTGTACACCATGGTGTAGACTAATAGGTGTAGAAGTCAGACGAGTCTCAGTGCAACCAGGATTCAGGAGTTGCACATCTACAATGATGAGGATTGTCACTGGACTTGCTGAAAGACTAGGTATATCTTTGAAACCATCCTTTCCATATTATAGCTGTTGATGCAATCTGTTGGTTATGGGAATATGATAGATACAATTTTTGTTTCCGCTGCCTACTCTATAGCCATATTTCTGTATAGGTCTGGGGTCTTACAATAACCCTTTTCACTAAACTCTTCCTTTTTACCATAAATAAGGAACTGATCCTTAGTTCTTATCAAGTGCTTAAGGATGTTCTTTATAGTAGTCTAGTAACTTCAACTAGGATCTGACAGATATCTGCTCATCATGTCCAATATATACGAGACTACGAGATGAGTACGTAACATTTCATACATGATAGATCCAAGTGAAAATGCACATGGCATGTTACTTATGTTTCCCATATTCACAAGAACTGGGACATTGATCTCATAAGAGGCTAATCCCATGAAACATGGATAGATTTTCTCTAATTGAGTCATGCATGTTGAACCCCATCAACATCTTTCCAATGTATGTTCTCTATCTTAGGTTAAGAATCTTTCCATATTCATCTCTATAGATCTTGATCCCTAAGATAAAGAATGCTTGGCCCAAACCCTTCATAGAGAAGGTACTCCCCAACTAGGTTCCGATATATGCTAGATAAGGACATTACACGCCATCATTGTGTGGAATATAATTATACTCCCACTAACCCTTTTGTAATCACATATGTCATTTTCATATTGACCAAAGTACAACTATTTGATTATTTTGTCAAATTGAAGATTCCAGCTTTGAGATGCTTGCTTCTATCCATAGATCGATCTTTGTAGCTTATAGACCTCATTTGTAATAATTGGATTTAAAAACATTATAGATTGTATAGCACACATATCCTATACAATATTCATGTTAAGGAATGCGGTATTAACATCCATTTTCCAAATTTCATAGTAATACTAAGCTACAACGACAAGCATGATCCCGATGGGTTTAATGGCAACTGGTGAAAAGATTTCATCATGTTGAACACTTTGAACTAGTTGTAATCCCTTTGCAACCAATCTACTCTTATAGGTTCTGTACATTACCATCCATGTCGATCTTCCTTTTGAAGACCCAATTGCACCCTATGGGTTTTACCTCTTTAGGTGGATCCACCAAAGTCATACCTTGATGGTGTACATGAAATCCATCTTTGATCCCATGGCTTGAAGCTATTTCTCAGATTCTGATCTCTCATTAGCTTCAAGGTATATTATTGTCTCATCATCTATGAGTAACACATCACCTTCTTATAAGATATCATAAACTTTCAAACTCAAGACATGTTCTACTATATCTATGAGGTTTTATGTTACATAAGGAACTTGATATTCCACAACTTATGATTCTTTTTATGCTATTGTACCTCTTTTGGTTCAATGTTTTCTTATTGTATTGAACTTTTTGAGTCTTACTCTTCTCCCATTATTCCTTTGCAATTAAATTCCCTTCTAGGGAATACATCCATCCTTGCAACAAACACTTTTGTTTTTGGATTGGAATATGAAAGTAGTATCAACAAAATAACATTTTTTTTGACAGAGTTATTCAAGAAACTATTTTCTTAGATAAGATTTCATTCCTTATATTTAAAAAAAAATATATCTAGAGACTTCCCATGCCATATCTCATATGGGGTCTTTTGAACCATTTTAGATGGTACATTGTTTAGTGTAAAGCATGTGCCCAAAAAGGAAATTGGAAGATGAACTAGATTCATTGATGATCACAACATGACTAACATGGTGTGATACCTTCTTTCTGATACATCATTATGTTCAGGTGGAGATCATTGTGATACACTATCATGGTCTCCCATAAGGTCCTCAAACTCTTGGTAAAATACTTCAACATCGATCATATCAAAGTGTCTGAATACCTTTTCAAATCTAGTTACATACTCATTCATGATCTCCTTAAACAATTCAAGATATTTATACTTGTATTTCATTAAATACAATCTAATATATCTATTGAGATCATTAGGAAATATAACGAGGTGCATTGTAACTACATCTAGCATCTGTTCTAAAAGGTCTATTTACATCAATATGTATGAGGCCTAATAGAATACTCGCTCTCCCACTACTTTTAGTGGAAAGTGTTTTTGTCATATAGCTCAAAAATGAGATTCACATGTCTCTATTGTTTCAATACCAGAAGAGTATAGACAACCATATTTATAGAAGTTCATTTCTTATTTATGTGCTTTATATGACAATGCTATAGGTATTCATTGTTTGAGTCATCAAGTCATTCAGTATATGTGTTATGCATATTTGTCTCTACAACTATCAAGTATATATTATTAGACATAGGGCACTTCCATATAAGATCTTATCTTTTAAAATGAAAATCAATATATTCATAATATTCTTTTCCATACAAGATACCTAATGTTTTCATCAATGGTAGGTACATAATAGCAATTCACTAATTATATTACATGCCCATGAATGATAGATTTCAAGTGTAGTGGCAGCAATTCATGCTCCCCACAATTCTAACTTACTTCTTCTTGGGTCCTAAAGTGGAGATTTCTATCTCCTTCTCCTTAAGTTCATCTATATAAAGAGGGCAGTTACTTTACCAATGTCTAGGCTAGTGACAGTGCTGGCACTTTCCTTCCTTATTCACTCCTCCCTTATCTTTCAGTGTATAAGACTTCCTCTTATGGCTAGAATTAGAACTCTTCTTAGATTTTCCTTTGCCCTTGAATTCCCTCTGTTGATCATCATCACAGATTTGGTTTTGGCTTTCTTCATACGTGCTTCAGTTGTCCTCAACAAGACATGTAATTCTAACAATGGCTTGCCAAAATTCTTGATGTTGTACTTCATGACAAACTAACTGTATGATTTTAGCAGTGACTGTAGAATCACAGCTGCGACCAACTCTTAGCCTAAGGGAAATCCTAATCTAGCAAAGTTCTCCACATATCCAATCAACTTGAGTTTCTAGGACCTACTGAATCTCCTTCTGCCATGTTGCACTTGAACAACACCTTAGAGACATCTTATCTCTCTTGTATTCCCCCTGGTCCATATTCTTAAGACATGTTACCATCTCAATAACATCCATGCACTCATGAAGTTTTTGCAACTCATAGTTCATTGAGAACAACATTAGGCACTTGACATCCACGACAGCTTAAGAGTGCTTCTTGTAAGCATCCCTGTCAGCCTTAGTCAAGGTGGGAGTAGGTTCATCTGGCTCTGGTGTCTCCAGTACATAGAGCTTGTGCTCTTGATTGAAAATGATTCTCAACATCTGAAACCATTCATGGAAGTTGTTATCATTCACATTCTCCTTCTCAAGGACTAATCACAGAGAAAATATGTTTAAGTTTGCCATTAGATTCTTGGGTGTATCAAGTCTTTTCCTAAAGGGACTTCTTGTGATAGAGATGGTTTGAGGGCCCAACACATATCTGATGCTATGTGTGGAGAGGGGTCCATCATGGCCACTGACCTCCTACATGCCATCACCCTCATGATTAACTTATGGTTGGGAGGGAGATGCCCTTGTGCTTGGCAGAGTTTATAGCTTCTTCGTCGTTACACTGCTACTTAAGCCAGACAATGGCATACACACCATTGTAGTTGGTGCTATTTGGAGGCACCTAGTGTTCAAAGTTCCTATGACATGAGTGAGTAAAGATATGGCCCAGTATCTCAATGACTTCCAGTTTGGAGTGGGAGTATCTGGTAGGGCAGAAGCTATTTTGCACAGTGTCAATAGAGTGTTGAACGTGCGACATAGTGATGGTTCTCTATCCATGCTCGCAATGGATTTTTCTAATGCCTTCAATCTGGTTGATAGCTCCTCCTTACTATGAGAGGTGAGGGTGAGATGTCCATTTATTTCTTTGTGGGTGGAGTTCTTACATGGCCAGGAAGCAAGTCTATACCTTGGGGACGAACATATCTGCTCATCCATTGGGGTGCAACAAGGTGATCCTTTGGGTCCACTTATTTTTTCCATTGCATTACATCCACTTATCAATCATATCAGGGATAACTACAAGCTTCTTCTTCGTGTGTGGTATCTTCAAGATGGAATAGTCATTGGGGACATAGAGGAGGTGGCCAAGGTTCTGGGTATCATTCAACGGTGTGGACCAGATTTGGGTTTGGTTTTAAATATTCATAAAACTGATATTTTTTGGCCTAGATTTGATGGTAGGAAGCTTTAGAAAGAGTTGTTCTACCTTTGTTAGGGGTGAAGCTACTTGGAGGAGTTGTTAGTAAAGATAGAAATTTTATTGAGGGTTTGGCTATGGAGATGGCTTCTAAGGCTGTGAAGTTGATGCTTCTTCAACCTCAGTTGGGTGATCCCCAGAGTGAGGTTCTTTTACTCTGATCATGTATGGGTATTGCAAAACTTCTTTTTGACTTGAGGACTTGTCAACTTATGTACATGGAGGAGAAAACATTATTTTTGATAGAGTCTTAGGAGGGTCTATTGAAGACATTGTAGTTTGTGGAGGTCCCTTGTTTGGAGACCTCCAATGGAGGGTGGCTTCATTGCACATTCGACTTGGTGGATTGAGACTATATTCAGTAGTTGAGGCTTCCTCATACACTTTTGTGTAATCCAAGGTGCAATCTTGGGTGCTTCAGGATCACATCTTGTGAGATAGTGAGATTCACGGCATGGATTCAGACTTTCATCATGCTCTATATCGTCTTCATGTCACGATTCCCTCCTTCAACCACATTTATTTTTCTAGAAAAGACACTATCCCCCCAAAGGCCCAAAATGCTTTGGTGAGTGCTCTTTTTAGTAAAATAATTGAGGACATGGAGGTTAAGTTTGACATGATTGTTAGACCGAAGGCCAATTTTGGGTGTCTTCAAGCTCATCATGCTCAAGATTTTCTACTTACTATTCCTATTGATGGACTTGGTCTGCACATGTCACCAGTGGAGTACCATAGTATCCTCAGATATCGTCTCATTATTCCTTTATTTCCAGCCGATGAGATATGTACAATTTGTCATAAGGAGTGCTTGGACACTTTTGGGGAGCATGTGGTTCATTGCAGGGAGCTTCTAGGTTTTAAGTACATGCACGGTTTTATTAGAGGCATTCTATTTGACATACTCAGACGTTCAAGTGTTGTTGCTAAGAAAGAGGCACCTGTGAACTTTTTAACTGATCCACAAGAGGGGAGATCCACACTTAGACCTGCCAATATTTTGATTTTTGGATGGGTCAGAGGGAAACATGCGTGGTGGATTTGATAGGAGTTTCTCTGCTGGTGGGATTGAAGAGATGGGCCTTTAGAGAGGGACATGCTTCCCTTAAAGCTGCTTCAGCCAAAGTGGTCAAGCATGAGAAAGTGTGTATTGAGAATCCACACGCCTTCATCCCTTTTGGATTCTTGGCACCAGAAGCTGTGAAGGTTCTGAAAAGGGTCCAAAAAGTTATGAATAGTAATGTTATGGCTCCTAAATGTATGGATGTCGCATTTCAAAGGATTGGATTTTCCATCCAAAAATGACTAGCGGCGCAACTTGTTGCCCACTTGTCTTCTACTTCGATGTAAAAATTTCTTGTTTTCATAACACAAAAAAACCACCATTAGATTCTAAAAAAGATTTTTTGCAATTTTGTCAAAACATTTTTTGATTTGATTTGATAATATTGACGATATTAATTAGGCCTTTAATAAATTTTTGCTCCCACTATTAATTCAAATTGATATCCCTCACTACCAATTTGTAAGATTGCATCATACAACCTTCTAGTGAGCAAAGATCCATATTTCATCAAATCATGAGTTAGCTTTGGTTGATCGCCCACAACTTGACTATTTAGGTAGGAAACTTTTGCCAATTGCATCCCATGAAACTCTTAGATACATGGTTTGCACAACTGTTTGCCATAGTACAACTGTATGCTTTTAGCACACAATCTCATTAACGCCACCTAGTTAAGCCTGACCCAAAAGCCAACATGATAGAATATGTACCCTGTTTGGGCAAATATACATATCTACCATCACACTTCCACAAGATAGATGGTGTGCCACGATTTGCAATAATGTGTGCTTGGTTGATCAAGCTTTTCATGTGTGTCACTTATGGAAAGTATCTTAGTCTTAATATTTATTGAGGGATTTATATAGAAAACATATATATATATATCCAATCACTACATACTTATAGTACGTATATTATACATGCTATATCCACAAACAAAAGAATAATTAATCACAAACATACAAGCAATGGTTATGGCCATACTAATGCAATTCTTTGGATCCACAAAGAATTTCTACCATCTAGGTCATACATCTCATGTAGGAACATGTACTAAATAACTCATGTTGCCTCGATCGTTCATATGAACCCTTTAATAGATTGGCCTTCAGGTCGATCATTTGGCTCCTCCTATATGTTGGCCTTCCTAGTCCTCTAGTAGATCGAATCAACTCATGCAGAACATCTTATCTTCCCAAAATACAAATTAAAACTATCCTATTCCATATTACATTGTACAAGGGAGAACCTCGAGTTAAATTTGAGGAAAATATAAGAATAAGAGAATTAATTGACATTCGTAAAGGAGGGGAGATGCTCGGTATGCAAATCAGATAACAACAGGTAAGAAAACTAAACAACTATGCACACTCATCCAGAGGGGTTTTGGCCATAAATACACATACATCCACCATCAAAATTCTTTTAGGGTGAAGTATAAGTATATATATGTATATATATATATATATATATATATATATATATATATATATATATATATATATAGGGATTATCTTTAATACCCGCACACCCTTCCTGGTATTTTTTTTTAATTTCGAAATTGTAGAGGAGCATTTTATCTAGCTCCCCAAAAAAATTGATCCAAAAATAATATCATTTGCCCCCCCCAAAATAAAAAAACCCCTCCATATATTTACTGACTGTATATTTTCTGCTCAGTTACTCTTTTAGTCTCAGAGTTACTCTTTATATCAATACAGTTACTCTTTTGATTCAAAAGAGTTACTCTTGTGTACCATATAGTTACTCTTTTACCCGCACGAGTAACTAGAGGGTAACGAAAATCTGGCTACCCATGCGGGCAACGAATGAACAACTATATATATATATATGTTTTTGTGTGTACTTATAGGTCATGTATCTAAAGGTGGCAAAAGTAATTCAACTCAAATTAGTTTCATGTGTCGGTTTTGTTGGTCATGAAAGAGTGACTTAGAAAATTCCAAGTGATTTCAAACTTTTAATACAGCATGCATTTCTTATAGAAAAGAATATCAATAGTTTGGATTAAAAAAAAAGTCTAGATATGCAAACACCACTTGAGTGTATAGTGTGATCTATACACTCGAGTGTATTCTAGCCTGACTCTCTCTCTCTCGCTCTCTCCCTATATATACATATATGTATCAGAATCGGGTAAATATATTCCGACGTTCCCCCTAAAAAATATTAGGGGGTCAAGAGTACATGTAGGACCAACTCCATACACCCATCACTTCAATACAACTCATGCATCTATTCAATACGTAATCGATGTCTAATGCATTTACAAAATTTTACAGCAATACTATTGGCATTAGTGGACTTTCCGTGGTGTTTCCTTGCATTCCTCTCTTCCCAAACATGGTAGTAAAGGCTCGCCAGTAGCAGATTATTCTTTACATCCATTCCACATCTCGCAAGCATTCTCCTTGGTTTCACACTAAGTTGAATTTGAATATTGAAGTTGTTGCAAATATGCTCCCATATCTCTTTTGTGAACTTGCATTCCCCTGCAAGATGGTTGTGATTTTCCTCCCCATCGTCACATAGAAAGAAAATGGTAGATATGTCATAGTTCAAACTCTTGATTCTGTCCAAGGTAGTGAGAATGTTGTGCAGAAATTTGTAAACACATATGCTCCATTTTGGCACGTGCCTCTCACTCCAAATCTGGTCACCCACTGGGTCCTTTGCGCCTCTCATACAGGACAACTCCCATATGCTAATCTTTTTGTCTTTAAGCTGCCAACCTCCAGAACTGTTAGCCACAAACCAATGCTTGATCTGCGGCCATACCTCTCGCATAACATTGATAGATCTGGACAATCCTTCTCTTATCTTTGGGATAAAATCTAGCCCTCTAGGATATCTGTCTCTCATCCACTTCCCCCAACTGGATGTGCCTTCAAGATAAGCAACTATCCTCCTCGTAGAACCCCATCTAGAAATGTCTCTGGGGGTCTTTAGATCAAGTCCACCTTCATCTTTAGGATAGGCCAGCCTAGAGTATTTCATCGTATGATGCTCATTTCCCCATAAGAAGTTAGCCATCTTCATTTCTATTCTATCCATAACTGAAATGGGGATTTCACCTTGTTGTACCCAGAAGATAAGAAGACCCTCAATGGCAGCTTTAATCAAAGTTCTATGTCCCGCCAAGGAAGTTTTTTGTGTGGGCCATCTATTGATCATTTCCTCCACTCTATCAATGCATTCTATGAAGTCCTTGACCTACAAATTACCTCCTACAATGGGAACCCCCAGATATTTTGTTGGGAATTCACCTCTCTCAACTCCCATAGCATGTATGAGTCTATTCTCCATCTGGTGGTAGTTTTTTGACAAGAAAACATGTGTCTTATTTGCGTTAACACACATCCCCATTTGCTGCCCGAATCTTCCAAGAAGACCTCTAAGATTCTCCATGTAATGTTGTTTGGCTTCAATGAAAACTAGAACATCATCCACAAAGATCAGGTGTGTCATAACCTTCATTCCATGGACAGTGTAAGGCTTTATTTCTTTATGTTCTTTAGCTTGCTGCATCTTCCTAGAGAAATACTGCATAATAATCACAAACAGAAGAGGAGATAATAGATTGCCTTGTCGAAGCCCATTGCCCCCTGAAAGAGGCATGCAAATGTGTTGTTGACCAAGATAGAGTAGCTAGTAGTACCAACACATTGTTTCATCCAGCCAACCCATTGATCATTAAACCCCATTTGCTTCATGATCCACCATAATTTTTCCCATCTCACACTATCATAGGCTTTGGAAATATCAAGCTTTAAGCAGGCTTTCCTACTACCTCTCATGACATTGAAATCCAACAGAAATTCTCCAGTCAACAAAGCACAATCACTAATGCTTCTACCAGTAACAAAAGCTCCTTGATTTACAGAAATCAGATAGGGGAGGACCATTTTCAGCCGAGCAGCCAGGATCTTTGCAATAATTTTATATTGGACTGAGAAGCAAGCAATGGGACAAAAATCCGCTAGAGAAGAAGTAACTTTCATTTTCGAAATCAAAACCAGAAAGGAATGGTTTACCTATCTCACCATGTTCCCAGCTTCCAGGAACCAGTCAACATAGGCTATCAAATCATCTTTAATGATGTCCCAATTCCTTTTATAGAAGAAAGTGTTGAAGCCGTCAGACCCGAGAGACTTGTTGCTTCCAATACTCCATAGCGCATCCTTGACCTCTTGTTCATTTACCTTCCTTGTTAGAATGTTATTGTGGGTGCTAGTAAGTTTGAATTTCCACTTCACCTCTTCATTGGCATCAATCTCCTCCTCAAAGGTTTTATTATAGAGAGCCGAGTAGAAAAGAATTGCCTGCTCCTCAAGGTCCTCCTGCTTGTTGACCACTTGTCCCTCTGCATTAATGAGTTTAGAAATAATATTACCTGCCTCTCTCCTTCATACTGCAGCATGGTAGAGCTTTGTGTTTTTGTCGTCGTCCTCCATCCATTTCTCTTTGCTTCTTTGCTAGTAGAATTTTTCCTCAGCCTTTTTCAGATCATCTAGCATCTTCCTCACCTCCCTTTCTTTATTAATCATATTTGTGTTTAATGGGTCAGTCAGTAGTTTCTCTCTGAGCTCCTTGTTTTCTCTTCTCATGTCCTTCAACATATTTGGAATGTTTACCTCCTCCTTAGCCCACTTCTTTAGAGCTGTTTTGGTATTGTTCAGCTTCATAGAAAACTCGTACATAGGATTTCTTGTCACCTGAATATTCCATCTATGCTTGACTACATCCGCAAAACCATTCCAATCTGCCCAGTAATTTAAGAATCTGAACGACCTTCTTTTTTGCTTCTTTTCTGCCATCTAGACTGAAATAGGCGCATGATCGCTTATATCAACTCCTTCAGCTTTAACCTACACATTTGGGAGAGTTTTTAACCATTCATCATTCACCAACACCCTATCAAGTTTGCCAGCTATTCTGTCATGCGGTCCTCTTTCATTACTCCATGTAAAGATATCCCCTCCTGTCATAGGTAGTTCAAATAAACATGCTTTATCAATGGCCCGATTAAAAGCATCAATCACTACTATAGAACATGTCTTTGGCGTCGGTTGTTTAACACCTTTTAGCGACGGTTCTCAAGAGACGCCTATGTGGGCGCCGCTAAAGGTCGACCTCTTCGGCGTCGGTTATAATAAACACGCTTTATCAATGGCCCGATTAAAAGCATCAATCACTACTATAGAACATGTCTTTGGCGTCGGTTGTTTAACACCTTTTAGCGACGGTTCTCAATCGACGCCTATGTGGGCGCCGCTAAAGGTCGACCTCTTCGACGTCGATTTTATAACCGACGCCAAAAGGGTTCACGCCACAAAAAGGGCGCCATCTAGGACACTTTCTGCGTCGGTTTGCAACTAAATAACCGACACCATAGTTCCAGACGCCACGACCGTGCTTCCCTACATGTCCATGTTTAGTACTATAGGCATCGGTTTTATACTAATCACCGATGCTTTTTTTGCCACGGCCGTGCTTTCCTGCACGGTCGGGTTGTTTGTCATATTAGGTGGCAGTTTTTATCCAATAACCGATGCTGTAAGCCTTTGATGACGGTGTTATATAAGTAACCGACGCCTATGTTTTAATTTTTTTTCTTATCAGTTTGCAGGCCTTCTGTGGCTGGTCAGCAGGATGAGAACCTGCAGTTTAGTTTTCTAAACTGTAGGTTTACGACATCCATTGATATCAGCCTACAAACATGCCACAAACCTACAAAATCAACATATATACTTCTCACACAAGTAGATACATTCAGACATCAATTCAATTCTCACATTCACACATGTAGAAATATTCAAATACATGTAGAAACATTCAGACATGTATAAACATTCAGAAATATTCATTTACAAAATATCATTCAACATCACTATCAGCATCCCAATTATATTTTACAATCGCCACTGTTTGTATGGCTTTTTTCCATTCTTCTCTTACTTCATTTAATACTTCCATCGTATATGGAGCATGCACATCTTTTAAGTGTTTACCTATAGTGTGGTCAGTTTTAAACACCTGCAAAGAGAATGATGTATATATATAAGTAATAATATAAAAATAAGATTGATATATTTCATACTAACTAATGAGACTATATATAATACCTCATGTATGGTATTGATGTCCAATGCGGCATATCGAATAATCATCTGCATAAATCGCATCACATAGTATGTGCATGGCCAGCCGTTGTCTTGTGTAGCGCACTATAAATTGAAACATACAAAATATAAAAAAATACAACTAAGCACAGTTCACATAAATAATATATACATTGGAGTCGAGAACTTACTTTTACGTTCTCCCAAATTATTGGCTGGTTCTTTCTCCTTGGGACCTTTCCTCCAGCATTTTTGAATGCATCTAAACCCCTACATGTTAATGTAACACAATAAATTGTATAATTAAATAGTAATGTAATAACATATGTTAACGGATATAAAAATGAAATATTTCTCACCAGAATAATGGCATTCTCATTATGTGTCCAATTTTAGTATTCAATGTACTCCCCGCAGGATCAAGATAATAAACAGTGAACGTCCCGAGGAGAATAACTAGTAACTCCCAATGCCTACCGCTAGAGGTAAAAAAGTTAAAAATTAATAACTCAAAATCCACAATAAAAATGTAATTTTCTTAAGTCCAAATTATAAATAAAGTAAACTTACTTGACATTGAATGGAGCTATTATTATCATCTTCTTTTGCTGACCGAAAATTCTAAAAGCATTTATAGAGTATTGTTGAACACTATCAGGGTCTTTAGCTACCATACTAATCAATGATGGAATCAAAAATCCCACATGATCAAATGCAAATTGTTTGCATTGATCTTTGACTAAGTAGCTAAAAAAAATGTATTACGTATGCATTAATATATAAGAAACCAGATCACCAGATCCTACACAAGGTATATGGATGTATAAACAAGATCCCACCTTATCCATGTCTCTATCATTGATGTATTCAGCCAATCATACATAAATAGCTCAATAATATCTTGTATAAATAAAGAGCTTTCGTATGATTGACCTGCATAATTCGCTTCTAAAGAAACAATTATAGGGCAATGTATATTATGTGCCCGTAGCCAACATGTCATTCCCCTACAAGCAGGACCTAACAGGTATTTTAGGTCAGTTGGAACCCAACTTGGTAATGCAGGAAGTGGAGGTGGAGGCCTAGGTGCTCCGGGTGTCTTCTTTTTAACCTGTATATATAATTTCAGATCAATTGATCTCATATAAACACATTAACAATCTAAAGTAATGTAAATTTATCTTACAATTTCAGTAGTGTAGACGACATCTGCTTTGGGCCACAATATCACCCCGCCTTCTACCTCAGCAAGTGTATCAATATTCGGGTGGGGATATGGCAATGTAGCTTCCCTCCAATCGGGTAATACACGTATCGGGCTCACACGAACGTAGCCCTGTGGCATTACAGTCCCGTGAAACGTTGCCCCAGAAAGGGACGGGTAAGCCTGTGCCTCTGCAACAACATAGTCTTGTATTCTTATGCGGCATGGCTTCAATGCCTACAAATTTACGTAAAGAATATTATACATATATACATATCATCTTGAAAAATATCATCTTGAAAAGACTAGCTACAATGTCATAAACAATACTTATAGTAGATGTGTTAGGCGGTGGGTCTACATGATTACTCTCAGTCTGTGCATCAGGAGAAGAGTGGGTCGCCATAGACTGATTGGAAGCCTGAGATGCCTGCCACCACACTATTTCTTCCTTGACCTTCTCAACAACTATATCATAGACCTTCTTAGCAACTATATCCTTGACTCTCTTATTCTCCTATACATGGATAAAAGAAACATTAGCTTCTTATTATTGAATTTCCTTTTGCAGTAACATTCTAAACAAAGAATAGGTTACCACTTCTTGTGAAAGTCCCGCTCTGGGTTTGCGCTGGGATGGCCCAAAGAATTCTTTGATGCCCACACCAGCGCCTACACCCCTAACACGTCCAGGATGCTCTGGGTTACCCAGAGCATTTGTCAATTCATCCCTTGTGCCCTGAGGGATGAACGTGCCTTGTTTCCTCTGCTCGTGCAGCTCCCGCTAATCACCATCAACAGAAAATTGTAAGTTAACACCACAAATAATCAATATTCAAACGATTGCTCTAAGAGTTGTATTTTACCATTTTTGCAGCCGCCTCAGCAGTTGCGGGCTTCCTTATTTCTCCCTTCTTATTTTTCCGCCCAGCTATCCAAACATCATGGTGAGGAAGAGGTGTGCTACCTATAGTAGAGGACTCCTGAGTAGCAGCAGACTCCGCATGTAGTCTTTGGCGAACGCTTGCGTAGCCCTTTGGACCCATAGTGTGGTCATGCACATTCAGTACACACCTTGCTTTTTGCGCCTCACTGAGGGCCTAGTTAGTATGCACATTAATGATTTGGTTAGTAGCACTAAATGTTAATCTTGAATAGGTGAATACAACATATATTAATTAAATTGGGAGTGACGCCTAATACCTTGAATTCTTCAGATTTTCTTGAAGCAACAAACATGTCCCAATTTTCTTTGTCCAAGAAGTTCTACTGTTCAAGGGCTGACTTCTTCTTCTTATCACCATCTTTTATGTATTCTCTATTGAGATTTGTCCTATAGTTCCTTAGCATCCTTCCAGTGCATTGCATCATGCTTTTACGATGCAGATTCTCATCCAATGCAAATAGATTCTGTAAAATAGAATTCTTATTAACTAGTATCCAAAAATAGAATTGCAAATAATAGTATTTGTAATCTACAAAATAGAATTGCAAATAATAATAACTCACGCATAAATCCTTCCATATCAAGTCTTTATTCGCTTGAGGAACTTTATGCCAATGATCATACTTAACACCACAATGGCTTCGAGTGACAACCCCAAGATAGTTTACAAAATTATTGTCGTTCACTCCAATTGCATTTCCTCCATTATCAAACTCCACAACCAATTTGGATCCACTGCCACTTAGCGCCATTAACTTCTTCAACAGAGTGATGCCCCTTTTCTTGTTAAGTGTTTGGTGATGCGCATCAAGTTCCTTCAGTTCTTCAGTGGGTACATGTGCATCATCAACCTAAAATTTGACAAAAATAAACACACTGAATTAGCCCAATATAGAAATATGGGATATATGACATAACTAGAAGATAATGAATTTTATAGAAATACATGATATGTTTTTAGAACTTACATTGGTATCCTGGCCATGCTCATCATGGACAACATGCTCATCATGGACTTCATGCTCATCATGGACATCATGCTCATCATGGTCAGCCATATGAAAATGTCATTAAAAAGGCAAACATTTAGCATTTGTATTAACTAGAAGATAATGAAACATCAGGGCATAAACACAATAATAGATAGGTACATGTTTGGGTTTCATCACAATTAATGTTAGGGTTTCATCACAATTGATGTTAGGGTTTCATCAATGTTAGGGTTTAATCAAATCAAATTAGGATGCTAGAATGGACAAGTTTGAATCTTATTTCAACATGCATCAAAATTTACTGAATTAGGTCAAACACTAGGATTAGAAACACAAATATAACGTCCCCAAACAAAGACATCCAAAAATGACGAAGATTGAAGTGTAATTAAGTGAGGCCAACCTCACCACGGTCGTGGGCACTATGCCACGGTCGTGCTTTTTTAGCAATATGACACCAAGCTCAATAGGGAAATCCTACAGAATCCCACATCCGTGGCCACCTGCCACGACTGTGGCCATTAAAGACACCACAGTCGTGGCCACCAGCACGGTCGTGGTCAGTATAAGAGAAAACGGTCATGGTACCCTGCCACGGTCGTGGGAATTAATTGCCAAAATTCAACTTGCAACATGGTTTTTCCCCAGAACGCCACGACTTTGGCCACATGCCACGACTGTGGCCGAAGAAGCTCAAGACGACCGTGGTGATTCCCCATGGTCACCTCCTCCTCCAAAACGGTCGTGTTACCCAACACGGCCGTGGTGCCCCTAACCCACAACACAACCACGGTCGTGCTTGCTGTTGGTAAGGAGCTACAGAGAAGGAAAGCTATGGAGAAGGCAGCAAAGAGGCTAGGGTACCTGGAGATAGTGTGGAGAAGAGCGGAGGCGACCGACGGAAGCAGTGGCGGTGAGTAGCAGCAGACCGGAGGCGACAGTAGAGAAAACTGGCAGCGGTGAGCAGCAACAGACCGACGGCGGCAGCAGAGCAGACCGGCGGCGGTGAGCATCAGTAGACCGGCGGCGACGGCAGCAGAACAGAGCAGAGCGGCAGCGACAGCGATCGTCGGGCGATTTTAGGTGAGCGGCGATCACAACAAACAATCGCAATAAAACAGGAAGGAAGGGGAAGAGATGGGTGATACGGGTCTATTAAGTTTGTCAACAACGTCAGTTATCTG
The DNA here is from genome assembly GCA_963693085.1 of Alisma plantago-aquatica. NCBI lineage: Eukaryota > Viridiplantae > Streptophyta > Magnoliopsida > Alismatales > Alismataceae > Alisma > Alisma plantago-aquatica. The sequence continues at coordinate 831,711,818 of OY856409.1, forward strand.
TATAACCGACACCTTTTACCTCTTACAAGATCGACGTCAAATTAAACAATCTTTGCCCTAAATTATTTGGCGGGAACCATTATCAGCGTCGGTTTTCAAGAGGATAATCGACGCCTATATTGGAACTTTTCGTGCAAATTTCCATCTTATATCGGCGTCGGTTATTAGTTAAAACACCGATGCTGTATGTGCTACTTTGGGGAAAAAAATTCGCTCAAAAATTGGATTTCACGGGCGATTTTAGGCGTCGGTTTGGTTTTCCCAGCCGACGCTGAATACAAAGCGGTACCCGTGTCTGGCTGGTCTTCGAATATAGACGTCGGGGTTCCTAAATATCCGATGTTGAATATTATAGGCGTCGGTTTTGGTAAATAACCGATGCCTAGAAAAGCGACACTAAATGTTGTTTCTGTAGTAGTGAATCTCAGTGCTAATAACTAATTTTCTGCCTCTTTTCTCAGCCTGTAACCGTACAGTATTAAAGTCACCAATTACCATCCACGGTATCTGAACCTACTTTGAGAGAGTGATAATGTCATCCCACAAATTCAACCTTGCCTTCCCATCATTGTGACAATACACAACTGTCAACCATATATACAAATCTCCCATATTAACGCAGTCTACTATCACTTGTTGGTCTGACATCTGTACCACAAAATCATGCCAAGCATTGGGTTTCCAAGCCACACAAACTCGAGCAACCTCAGCACAATCAACATTGGACACGTGCTCCCAGCCTTGAGGAAAAAAATATTTAATACTATTTGAATTTTGCGCCTTTATCTTCGTTTCCACCAGAGCAACCATTGAGTGACCACTAGAAGTGATCCACTCTCTGATTTCTTTCTTCTTATTCCTGTCGCACCCTCCTTTGATATTCCAATGAAGCATGGACATATCAAAGTTGTTTATTGGACCTGGTACGCCTTGACGGCCCCTTCCCGGTAGTCTTGCTTTTACTTGCCTGCTCTTCTTGTTTGGTGGAGATATCCTCCTCCGCATCTGACTCAGATAACAACTCAAAGCTATTTGTTGTATCAAGGATGGAACTCACTCCTTGAGTACTCGGTATCCCTGTCTTCTTGACCCCTTTTCTTCTAGTGCTGGATACGAATTCCCCCTCCTCTCTATCTCCTTGAGTCGAAGGTTCCTTTTGTCTCCCTCCATTCTCACTAGTGTTGTTCAAACCTGCAACAACTGTTGTCATTAGTGTTTTCTCACCATGGTGCAGTTCGTCCTCCTATGGCCTATGCTCCTGCTGGGTGGTATCGTCCCTCTTCTCTGCTGCCTTATCTTTCTGCTCCTGCTGTCTAGCCTCATCCGATGCTCCTCCTGAATTAGCATCTGCAGAGATGGCCTCCTTCACCTTCCATACTTTCTTACCTTTCAAATCTTCTTATTTCTTCTCTGCTTGGCCGCACTCTGTCGTGTCATGGCCAAATGCATGGCAATGCACATAGCTTGTTGGGATGTGATTGTAAACAACAGACACGGTTATGGGATCCCTTCCTCTGACATTGAGCCACACTTTGGTAGGCTTCAAACTATCAGCTTTCAGTTCAACAAGGACTCTTGCCTCCTCTCCTTCTAGAGATAGGTTATCAATGTGTAGGACACAACCATCACCCACGACGATCATTCCGGCTGCTATCCTCATCCATGATCGAACAAAATAATGGATCTTTGTCCATGTTGGAATCGTACTGAAGGTGTCCTTCCTCAATTCATCCCCATGGGCATAGTTTTTCACCACCACAAGTTGGTGGTCAAACCAGCACGGCCCCATTGCTAGGACCGCTTCCTTATCGGCCACCGTCGAGAATCTAACTAGGAAGACACCGTTCTCCTGTGACAGCAACTCAAATGACCGCCTTGGCTTCCAGGTTCGTTTGATCCATGCCAGCAAATGTGGATAGAATGGTCTTTTGCCCAGTGTGTAGACCATGACTGTGTACTCCCAAATGTTGTGGAGCTATTCAAACTCCTCAGCGTCGAGGTCGACATGGACCTCCCCTTCTTCTTCCCTTGGCGGCGGAAACACTAGTCCTTCCTTCGACGACGGTGCCTTCAGGACCTGACTCCATGCTACCGCCGCATGTCTCTGGCCTGTTTCTACTTCCTTTGGTTCGTGCAGTAGTGAACCGCCTCCATTCTTCCTCGACGCCGACCCGCTAGGGTTGTTTGTGGCCCGCAATGATCTGTCTCCCGTTGGATCAGAGACCATCCTGCATGTGGTCGATGACAGTGGTGGGTTGCGGTGTGGGTGTGGAGTTTCTGTGTGGTAGTGGACGCCATCAGCCGGGGTGGCTGGTGGTATGGGCGCCATGCCCCCAGGTTCCGTCAACAATTGTGAAAACGATCGCATATATACATATATGTATGTATGTATGTATATATATATATATATGTGTGTGTGTGTGTGTGTGTGTGTGTGAATCATGATTGTATGTGGTAGTTAATCTACTATGCACATTAATCATTTTTAATAATCACATCATATGTAATAAAATAAATTTGATCATATCGATTTAAATCAATATACATCATAAAATGATGTGGCTTTGATGCCACTATTGGGGAATAGGGAGATCAGAGAAGAAGCAGAAACAAAAACTTTGTCCCTATTTCTTTCCAGATGATTGTGTAACTATAATGTATCTAGGAAAGGGGGTAGAAAGAGATATATATGGTCCTGGAGCATGTCCAGCAACTACTCTTGCAAGGTGATGTGCATTCTTCCCAAGACACACACGAACAATCAGTGATAGCCTCCTAGTGCAGTACAACAGACAGTGGTGGTTGTTATCCTCCTAGCATGGCAGCAACGACCTCCACGCCGCTACGTAGTCTACATGAACTAGTAAGAACTCCACATTGCTCTACTAGAGCCAACATGAAGGAGTCGTCCCTTCGAACGTAATGTGCATGCATTGACTTGATCTCCCTTGTTGTCTCTCTCTTATAGTCTCTCTTTTTTTCAGGTAAGACTTGCTCGAGCTCTCTAGTTAGCACAACTATAAGAGGACAATAATTGTTAGATCTTATTGTTGTGTCTCCTGAAATCCTTGAATGCCCCTCTACTTATAAGAGGGTCAGGGTTTCCATATTAACTGGGAGTCTAAGAGACAAATTTTCACAATTTTTTTTCTGATGTGAATCATGAACTGGTCACTTCACACCTTAAACCGGGTGGTTCTTAAGTGAAATGGTCGATTCAACACTTGAATCATTCCATTCACTATATTTCCTATTCACAAACATATTGGCTTCTAATGTGATGATTAATGCACAAATGATGTCAACATCAATCCTTGATCCAATCATACTAATCATTTAACAAGGTGATTCACTATCTATATCAGTTGTTTCATATTTCAAAAGGGTTGGTTCACTTGTGAACTGGGCAGTTCAAATTCCTATTTAGCCATTTTTCATCCAATGTTGTTTAAATTGAATACCTAAACTTTTTAGTAATCAATTTAAACCATATTCATGAGTAAACTCCTTTTCCATGTCCACCCAATGTGTGTGACCCTATAGGTCCCAAGTTACATTGTCTTACATATGATCTTTTTGTTCAGGTCCTCAACCTAAAGACATATGTCATCGAGCAACATCATTCTTTAGATATCTACCGTATTTGTGTCATCATCTCATGATTGAGGAAAACACAATAGATGGAATTACCATTATAATTATCAAATCAAGTATCTGATGCCCCATTACAATCATGATATGATTGTCTCTATAGGAATACATACCAACAAAACCTCCCCACAGAACCCTCACCACCACCATGGCTCATGGAGTGGAATCCATATTGAGGAGCCCATGGGTGAATCCTCCCCCTACATCATTGAGGAAATGGTACCCGACCTTGATGACTTCCTCAACCATGATGAGGGTAGCAGAGATCCACACCTGAATATGGGTTGAATTCTCCATGTCGCCCCTATATTGCCCCTCTTCTGGGGAAATACATCTAGTTTGTCGACAACAAGCATTTTTAGTGATTTTCTAAAATGGAAGTGATTGGTGTGATGCTTCCCCCATGGGCATATGAAAACACTCTCACTGCCTTAGGGATTCATGAGTCCATCAATACCTTTTTTGTATGGAACCATATCTTTTGTTTCCCCTATAGATCTTTATAGTTTACACCAATCTCACCCTGGAGTTCATAACAACTTTCCATAGACTCTAAAACTCACATGGGAGCTCCTCTTCCTTACTCTAAATATTTGGGGAAAACATAGAGATTATTGACGTGCATATCACTTCTCTCATACCCAATGGTTGGGATCCTTCTTGGCTTGAGAACTGCACAGAGTGCTCGCACACCTCCTACCACATCCAGTATAATCTGAGAAAGTTCTTGGTGAACCTCACTAACATGCCTCCCTCTCTTCCATCGGGACCAAAGGCTTTGAGTATTCACAACCTTGTAGTCTTCTATCTTCACTACATCCTCTCATGCACCATCTATAATAGGATGGGCACACAAAGCATTGTCACTAGATAGACCTCTATACCCTTTGACACCTAATCAATGGAGAGCCCTTCAATAGGGGGAACACCATCATCAACTATATCAACCTTCAGTGAGTCAAAGAACTAGCTCAACTTTTACCATGGGCCATCTTGTGACCGCCATCATCATTTTTATAGGCTACACTCATATCCCCTTCAAGGAAATTCATCCTAAGAGGACTTAATAGTTGATTGACTTCCCATACATGAAGGTGAGCCATGTCATCCTCTCCTGTGTCTTGATATGTACACATTATCTTCCATTCTGGGATACCAATGTTTAGCTCAAGCTACCGTACCACACCAGGTTCGCTGTAGTGACCCCATGTTATGAGCTACAAAACCTATCGACCCAGATTCAGTGGTTCCTCCTTGAGAACCTAGTTCTAAAGGGTGCAATCCCTGAGCCGACATCTCATCTCCAGAGTGTCTCTCTAGAGGTGAATGATGACAAGACTGGTCCTCTTCCTCCCGAAACACCACACCACACCAGGAGGCACACTACTGTAGATGAAGGTCCTGAAGGGCCATATGATTTTTACAAGATCCAATATCAGCTGCACCGAATTGAGAATTCCCAGTTGTACATGGAGTGTGAGCAGCAACATCAGGGTCCTCAACTCAACCATTCGTATCTTATGCAGCAATCTCAGGAGTCCTGGCATATTGACTATGGCCACCACCCCCACCAAAACGCCCTATGAGTAGTATGGGGCTCACCAAACATACATTAATCTTAACTATAGTAATGAGGGAACTACTATTATGAGACTACTTTCTCATCTTCTCGTCCACCACCTCAATCTTCACCACCATAGTGATTTTCTACCCTCCACCACAAACTTGGGATTTGCTCGAGACAAGCAAAATTCTAATTTTTGGGTGGAGGTGGGTGGTACGTATCGATTCCACCCCCTTATCTTTCTCTTTCCAAGCATATCTATCATTTTCATACTTGTTGGCATGCATTTTTAATTTTTTTGTACTATCAGGACGTGATTTAGCTCTTATCTAGTCAGACAGATGAATACATACATATGTATTGTATCATTGTACCATTAGAAGGTAGTGAATCTTTCTTTCAACCATTTAACAAACTCACATGTCTCCTTGGATCTCAAAATTAGCACTATTACTTTAAAATGTTGTCAAGCCTTATTGAATTGATAGGAATCAAACATAAATTTCACTTTCTTTGAAACTACAGAATAACTGGTCATATCTCTTATATGATGTGAGTAATAGGAAAAAAAATGAACTAATATGTGATTCTCCCAAAAGTAAAAATTTCAAAATATAAGAGGCACATGATAAACCTTTTCTACACATTCTTCCACCATCTTCATACATCTTGCAAAAATTAAGACCACCAAAACTATGCCAAACTCCAAGTTTAGGGTGGCACGATCTTCCCCTCTCACTTCTTCTTACATACCCCTCATAAATCTAATAGGGGCATACCATCAAGAAAAGATGCCAAAGTGCACACTGAAAAATGCAATCAATGTAGTTGCCATACATTACAAAAGTAGTTCTCACATCAAATAGAGGAGATATCATCTTCTTCCATACCTCATTTACTATATTTTCTACTCATGGGAATCTAAATAACCCCACAATCCACTCAAATCCATGTTCCTGTGCAAAACTTATAAGAAAATGCAGGACTGTTAAAGTAAAACGGAAATGAAAACTGATTTTTCGCAAAACTTTATACAGAAACAAGTTTTGAAACATGTTTTTTTAGAAATTGGTGGTATTGTTTGTGTTATGTGATTATAAGATATTTAGGATCTCTTGACCAAAAAAGGGTGTAAGGAACAAAGTGGTGATATGTGAGTGAGGAAAGACCTGTTGTTAGTACAAATTGGAATAAGTTTGTAACTTGTTGTTACTCGAGGAAAAGAAAACATTCAAAGTTCTGGGTATTTTGATGAATGTATTAATCCCTTCCCATCTTACCTTGTAAGCCATTTTTATTTAGGGCGTTATGTTGTTTTTTCCCAAAATTATTAACTAATTGCAATTTCATCACTTTCATCTTTTTAACTAGAATTTTGAATATTGTTGTCCTCATTTGTAGGTTTCAAATCATTTCTTCAAGTACGAGAACCTACATCATAATTCAAAGATTCTGATGATTGGAAGTTTCAACACATCACCAACCTCTCAGAACTCACCAGTCAATCGATTGATACCCCACTCGATCGACTCACATGCCAGAACCAGGATAGCACATATACCCCAGTTGATTGGATCACTTCTCCAGTTCATCATCTCACTTTAATCTAGGAAGGTGTTCTTTCTCAATTAACTAGTGGACTCATTCCACCAACTAGTTGACTAGGAAAACTTGGAGCCCACCCAAGCATTATTTAGTGACCGTTCTAGCCCTAACTTGCTCCACACCTCAAGCAACATCTAGGGTTTTGACTTGCTTCCCCAAGGTCCATACAATCATGCAACTCTATCAACAAACTAGGAGTTCTAGTTGATCGACATGTGTTTTGCAGAATAGACACCAGCCTCCGCCAACCACATTTCTAGGGTTTTTACACCCTCCTTCCCCTATAAAAAGAGAGGGGACTCCAAATAGAAGGGATCTTATCTTCTATCTTTTGGAACTTGGATTTCTTGTATCTCTTGTACTCCATTCTTTTATTGTAATTCTAGTTTTCTTCTTGTTATTTCATTTAGTCTTCTTGTACCTTGGGAAATATTCTTTGGATTCTTCTTCTATCACTTGCTTATGACTTATTTTCTCCTTTCCTTTTCTCTTGAATCAATTTGCATAATGAGTTAGTAGAGTTTTATATATAATGGCATGGGGTGTAGCCCCACATCCCATAGTTGTTTGATTGATATTTAAATATGTGATATATCCTATTAGATGGTGTTTTGTTTGTATATTGTCATGTTTTATGAATTGGTATTTTTTATTACCACGTACTAACCTTGGGTGAAGAAACTTCAGATACCTATGGTTTAGAACAACCAAACAAACGCATAAAGCTCTAGAAGAAATATAAAAAAGAGCTCTTGTGATGATCAGGAAAAAGATCCACAAACATTGGGATCAATAGGTTTTTGATAAGCTCGATCTTTTGTAAATTCATTTCAAAAAAACATTTTCTCATGCCCTCAAATAATTGGTTTATTTTCAACAATTTTACTCAATCTATGTTTCTATGCATGTTATGGGTGTAAGAACTGAACCTTGATATTCCCTTATAATCATTTGATCTCAATTTTAATTGCTTTACATCTTGCAATCTTTATTTGTTTCCATAGCATAACCTTTCTCTTAATTTTGTTCTTAGTCTTTGCTTGTTCTTAGCATAATTCTCTTTCATTCTGTTCTTAGCATAATTTTCTTTAATTTGGTTCTTAGAAAAATCACCTCATTAAAACTTGAATTTGATTTCTATTTAAGGTTCTTTATTTTTCAAAGAAATAAAATTCAAAATCCAAATTTTAAAAATGTATTCCAACAGACAGATACTTCTATAGTAATAATTAACCAACTTGTTTAAGTTGATTTTTTTTCCTTAAGCTTAAACACTAGGAGTTGAATCTCCATAGTGAATTATTGTGCAAATGATGTACATCAGTGCTATCCATCTTACTATAGATCAAATGTTCCATGAAATATCCACACACATTGATGCCAAATACCATTTCATTAGAGAATTTATTGCACATGAGAAAATTCTTGTAAGAAATTTCTCCAACAAAGATAGTCATGTTGATATAATGACAAAGCCATTACCACTTTCTATGTTCAAGACCTACCTGGACTTGGTTAGACTTGACAACTACCCATGATGCCCTAGGAGTTTGGAGGAGATGAATTTTGCTATTTTTCTTGCACGATGATGCCTGCAAGACAAGGTGGAAACTTGGACTCCTAGTTCTAGCTCTAATCCTACATGGGATTGTTGCCCTAGTTTGGGTCTTTCCTTGGTTTGAGTCCAACCCATGTTTCTACTTGGATTTGGAATAGTATTCCTATTTAGAGCTGGAAATGACTCTCTCTACATGCAACTTGGGCTCCTATTATGTTCTAGACTCCTATTTGGATTGTATATTCCTGGTCGAAGTCTTAGGTCATGGAACCTATAAATAGGGTCCTTGGGCATTGAGGTTTTTTGCATTGAGTTGTACTGAAGAGTTCTTTCTCTTCACTGTGTGCAATCTCCTCAAGATTGTTCGGGGTTCTCTCTTTGAGATTATGACTGAATTGTAATCTTATTTTAGTAGTGACTGTTTTTCTCCTTTTGAGGAGTAGGTCAATTCCAGAGCGAACCACATAAACATTGAGTTGATAGTTTGTGCATTTTTTTTTTCTTTTTATAGTTGAATATATGTTGCTTATTGTTCTTTCTATTGTGCTAAATCAATGATAGTGATCTTTATTATGAAACTAGTTGAATGAAACACTAGAATCATGCCATTCCAAGATCATTGTCATAGAAAAATGGATGAATGTCCATATATTAGTTGCATACTAGTTAGAACCTTAACAAGGATCATTCTCAAAATTTTATGTAACAATGTGACCTAGTGTTCAACACATACAAATATAGTCACATTATGGGAAGCCTACTCTATTTCACCATCATGATATAGTATATGCAATATAGAGACACATTTTTATGTCAAAAATTAACTTAAGAATCATTAATATCACTAGTACATTTCTGACCTCTAATATTACTTCTCTTAATGTCAGTTGCACAGGGAAACTGACACCATATCACCTATAATGTCAGTTGTAGAGCATAAACATCACTATTGGTCAAGTCCTACCAATTAAGAGAAAATACATGTATCATTTTTTATATAACGTCAGTTACTTCTTAAAGAAATTGATGTCCTAGATAACCCACAAAATTCAATTATTCAGGGGAAAAAATTGCCTACAAAACTCTGTTGGGTTAGCATCAGTTTCACAAAATTGACAACATACCCTTTCTCGCAAAATATTTTTCCTCCAAAATAACTCTATCGTAGATTAGCTATAGACAAACTGATGTTTTACATCTTATCAATCGTGAAAATTTGTACATATAATGTCAATTTCTAGTCAAGAATCCAATGACAAAGGGTTCATGCCATGTCCCCATGAAAATATGGGTCCCCCCAAATTGTTCTCTAGTTTCAATTTGTCTAAGAAAACCAACGTCTAAGTCTTTACATAGGCTGGCATTTTTTATTTGGATAAGGACCTATAGCTATGGTTTTTCTGCCTAACATCTAAGTACTTACTTAGTTGTCATTTTATCTCTCCAAAACCAATGTCTTAGTCATTATGGAGCCTGACATTTTTTTCTTGGATAAGGGCCTCTGTCATCGGTTTTTCTACCCAAACTGATGTCTAAGTACTTAAATATTCATCAGTTTATCTCTCCAAAACTTACGTCTAAGCTCTTACTGAGGCTGAATTTTTTTTTGGATAAGGCCCTTTGTCATTGGTTTTTCTACCCAATCTGACATCTAAGTACTTACTTAGTCATCATTTTATCTCTGGAAAACCAACGTCTAAGTCCTTACTGAGGTTGACATTTTTTTGGATAAGGTCCTTTGTTATCAATTTCTATTAGCAAATGGATGACTATGTTCACTTAATAGCACCTACAAAATTTTTCTTTGTCCCATTCTCTATTTCGTCCCCCAAATAGTTCTTTACTTTGGCAATTGTCTCCGCTCACGTTGATCACTATCGCCGTCACTTCTTGTGATTACCACGATCGCCGCTGCCAATGCTCATGCTAACCACCACCACCATTTTTATTGTCGCTCGTTCTAACCACCACTATTGTCGTTGTGTCCACCTGTACTGACATCGTAAGGTAACGAGCTCCTATTGCTGCTCAGATCTTAGGGTCGATGCATGTTTCCTCCACTAGAGGTCAAGTCGTTGTCGTAGCAACATGTCATTGACTCTACAAGCACATGTAACTAAAGGTGCTCTTTTTATGATATTTGAGTACCATGTGATGGGAAAACAAAATGCATGACCCTGCCTACTATTTAGGTGTTTTTATGAAGTGATTATCAGAGTTCTCTTAACTTCTATTCTGCTAAAATTTTGTTTTCACTTCTTGTTTAAATTATGAAATGAATCCATACATTAGGATGTCTAATTGTCTGATTCTCATGACTTGATGAACCTTAACCTTACTTGTGCGTAATTAACATATATATTGTAATAATCATATAAAAGGGATGGAACATAAACATTACATGAAAATTGGACTACACTTTCTTGAAAAAGCATGCATTATTTTAAGCCTATCTTCATGTATAATTTTTTTGCACGTATGATTTGAATCATGACACTAATATCATAGGTATATAAATGACAACATTGTCTGTTGGCCTAGAAACCCATTTGACATTTATTCATTAGGAGTAATCTTGGATAGTCCTTGATTTCTGACAATTCGTGAAAACTTAATCTCACTTAGGATGTAAGTGTATAATGTGTATGCAGTTTTCAAGATGTTTCGTCAGCACTTCCCCATTTGTTCTCTAAGTACATATGTAGGTGGATATTCTCCTAACTACATTGGTGTACTTGGAGAACAACAAGGAAATTCTTCTGAAGTTTTCTTGAAAACCAAATACACATTATACACTTACTAGTGAGATTAGGTGTTCAAGAATGGGATAGGTGGTACACACATTAATTATAGAACCCTAAACCCTAATTTGTAATCCATAAAGATTAAATCCTATATATAAATCCTAACCCTAATATGTAAACCCTTATACCAAAACCCTAAATGATAAACCCTAATATATAAAGTTTTATCCCTAAACCCTAAATGATAAACCCTAATTGTCAGCGAGCAGTAGCTCAGGTGGTCGCAACACGGGGCCCCTCATGAAGGGTCCCAGGTTCGAATCCTCGTGGTGTTGTTGTTTGGAATTGTTTCTACCGTAGCGCAGCTGGCCTCTGCGTGACTTAATGGGCTATGCACCTTACGGGATGGGGTTTAGCTCCCCAGGTTGGGCTCGACGCAAGCCTTATGAGTCTCCTGGGTTATTAAAAAAATGATAAACCCTGATCTCTAAATCCTAATATCTAAGAACCTGACTCAATACTTGTTTTAGCTTTGTTCATAGAATAGATAGATCATGGATGTATATTCCAAATGACTGAAACATGGAGTTTATTATTGGTCTTGATCAATTTATAAGATTTGCGGAGGAACATAGTAAACAACCTGGAGATAGGTTCTATTGTCCATGTAGGAAATGCAGTAACAACTTGAAAGTCAACACTATTGATAAAATCAAAAGTCATGTCATGTGTAACAGGATTGTACATGGCTATATACAATGGTACCTAACATCAGTAGATGTCGATAGCAGTACTTGTGTTGAAGAAGAAATTGTCAACGATGATGTAGATGTGAATGATCCCATTCCGATAGACATGGATGATGTGATGCTAGATAGTTGTGGGGTAGAGCACATTGATCCACCTATCTTATTTAGAAATATTGTGCATGATGCTGAGAGACCATTATACTTAGGTTGTACTAAGTTTACAAAGATGAACAATGTAGATTGTATACTTTGAATGCTAACAATAGACGGAATGACAAAAGGTTCATGGCATTATTGTCTTTGTTGAAATAAAATCTTCCTAAAGGAAATGATCTTCCAATCTCAACATACTAATTAAAGAAAATATTGTGCCAAATGGGAATGAATTCTAAGAAAATACATGCATGCCTGAATGACTGTGTGTTATTTTAAAAGGACTATATTGATTTGAAAGATTGTCCAAAATGTGGGGCGTCAAGGTATACAGTGATGACTTTGGGGAATTCTAAAACTGGCTCTCGTGCCAAGACGATGTGACATTTACCTATAATACCATGTTTTCAAATCTTGTTTGTCATACCATAGATGTGAAGAATTTAACGTGGCATGTAGAGGCTAAGAAAAATAATGATGGGATCCTATGACATGTGTCATATTCTCCAAAATACAAGAAGATTGATTTATTTTACCTTGAATTTGGTGAACAAGTTAGGAATCTAAGACTTGGCTTGGTATGGATGGGATGAAACCATACAACACATTGAGCAGGAAACATAACAGTTGTCCTGTTATGATTGTTATATACAATCTTCCTTTCTAGTTGTGTATGAAAAATAAGTATGCCATGTTGTTGTTGATATTAGTCCCTAAACAACCTGTCAATGATATTTATATTTATCTTGAACCTCTGATTGATGACTTAAAGAAACTAGGGGAAAAGGTGTGATGACCTATGATGCTTTGCATAGAGAGACATTATGTTTTCATTCTATATTATTTTTCACTATTAATGACTTTCCAACATATGAGAATTTGTCTGGATATAGCGTAAAAGGATCCAAATAATTCCCTATAGATGAGGACATAGATTCAATTCGACTAAAACATGGTATGAAGATTGTATATCTTGATCAGCGAAGGTTTCTTCTAGAACTTCATCCTCAACAAAGGTAGATCAAAGCACTAAATGGAACAAATGAGGAATGGAGTGCCCCTAAACATATATCATGGGAGGTACTTAATGAAAGAGTAAAATACTTTGTCAATGAATTTAGTAAGAGATCACAATGTACTATTCTCATACATAGTGACAAATCTTTATACAAGAATAGATCAAGATTCTAGAATTCTTCTTATTGGAGTTCTTTGGTAGTTAGACATCATGCATGCTGAGAAACATGTCTGTGATAGCATCATTAGTACCCTACTGAATATACAAGGACATACAAAATATGGCATCAAATCCATAATGGACCTACATGAACAGAAATTCATAATGATCGAAAAACATATTAACCTCCTTCTTGTTACATGTTTTCTAGATAGGAGAAGAAAACTTTTTACAATTTCTTACTTAATGTTAATGTACCATAGGGATACTCTTCCAATATACATAGATTGGCATCAATGAAGGATCTAAAGCTGATAGGTCTTAAAACTCATGATTATCACACTCTAATGCACCAAATATTGCCCATGTCTATTTGATCTATACTATCAAAGCATGTAAGGTTTGCAATCACCAAGCCTTGTTTCTTCTTCAGCACTCTATGCAACAAAGTTATTGATGATGAGAATCTTGATAAGTTGCAAATAGAAGTGGTTGTTTGCTTGTGTCAGCTTGAAATGTATTTTCCTCCTTCATTCTTTGATATCATGATACATCTTGTTGTCCATTTGACTATGGAACTGAAATGTTGGGATCAATTTTCTTTCATTGGATGTATCTTTTTGAACAGTACATGGGTGTTTTTAAAGGCGATGTTTGAAAGCATTATCAGTGGGAGTATTATTGAGGGATATGTGTCTATGGAGGTTATATACTTCTACAATGACTTTCTGAGTTGTAATGAAGCTCCTGGGAATGACAAGTATATTGAGGACTATTCCAAAAAATGGACTTCAGGAGCATGAGTGAAAGTGACTAGTCATGAGTTGTGGGAATGAGATCACTTGTATATTTTACACAACATCGATGAAGTGAGTATTTATATCACCAAACTTACCAATTTCATCAAGACAAAATATCCTTGAGCCATTCGATGTGGCTTGCTAGAGTGCATAATAAGACATTTATTAGGTGGTTTGAAGATAAATTCTTACGTCAACATCTCAAACACCAAATTATATTGCTAAAAATATCAAATGGCTCACCTTTAAACTAAAAATGAATGTTATGTCTTGTGAAGGGTTTGACATTAATGGATTTTCATATCAGACAAGATGTTAAGATGGTAAGAGTGTTATCCAAAATAGTAGGGACACCCTTCAAGCATCTTCTTTGTATTTTTGTTATGTGAAGGATAAGAGTTCATGTCAAGATAAAATGTCATATTACGGTGTCATTGAAGACATATGAGATTTTGACTACATAGATTTCAAAGTTACAGTATTTAGGTGTAATTTGGTTGATAACACCAAAGGAGTTGCAGTGGATGAATTGGGTTTCATATTAGTGAATTTTGAAAAGATTGGAAAGAAGGATGAACCATTCATAATGGAATCATAGGAAAGAGAGTATTTCACATAGATGATCCTGCAAAAGAAAAATGGTTGGCTGTTCTTCATGGTAAAAGGCAATTCATTGTAGATTGTATAGATAAAGAAGAGTACTATGACACGTATGGTTACTCCAGTCCATTCTCAGTTGGCTTGCCAACACCAAATGTTGATGCTAACAATGACTTATATATGCATGGAGATCACACAAAATGAATATTAATTGATCCAAGATCCAATCGATACTAGAGTCATGCATTTAATTTCTTTAAATGTTAGATGTGCATTTTACAGTCTTTATCACTCATTGTTTGATTGTTTTTAAATGTTATGAGATTTTTCATATGGCTTCTGACTGTGAGTATGATGACCATGTGGATGATTATTGTCAGGATGATCACCATGACTATGTGCACCGTGAGAATGAAACTGGTGTAAGCTGTATTGTTTTATTATTTAGATGTGCATTTTACAAAGTCTATCACATTTACAAGTCACATTTTTTATGACTTATATGTGTTTCTTGTCAATTTTAGCATGTTGAAGATGCGTGGTATGAGGATCTTGTTGAGCTTGCTAAGGAGAATCGTGAGCATGCATCTCAAAGAGACATCACCATGATGAACAAGTTAGTAGATCAAAGGGGTAAAGAACCGAAGATGGCCGTTGAGTTTGATGACTAAGGAAATCCTATTGGGAAGAAGTACAATTCTTTTGCACATATATATGGGTTCTTATTCATAGCAAAACAAATATAATTATAAAATCCTAACATAAATTTGATCAAGGCAAGAAAAAGGAAAGACTACATATGAAAAGACTTCTGTGTGAGATATTATGATTATTAAATATATTCACAATTCTATTTTTAAGAATATTCTATTAAGTATATGAACATTTGCAGAGCATATTTGACCTTGATGAAAAATTGCATCGTAAAAATGGAAAAACTCTCTTAATCAATATAAATGTCAGTAGTTAGAGATAATCCCTAAACCTAAACCCAGATTATGAAACAAAACAACTAATTCTTGACAAGGTGATTAAAAAGTATACAAAAGTCATAGGTAATTTTTTTCCTTTTTCTTTCTCTTAAAACCTTCTAAAGCAATGTCACATCATAGACATCAAATTAGATGTCACAAATCATATTAAACTCTATCAAATTCAAAATCAAATCTTACAACTCACATGCAGTTCAGTTTATATCATATACATGTACAAGAAAGAACAAACTCAATCTACAACCCATACCGGGAAAGAGAGATTACATGGACATTCTAATCTATCTAGATTATGACATTTATATATTATTTGTCACGACCTCTCTGTTGGATAGCATTATACCTAAAACATTTGAAACAACCTCATGAGACTTATATAGAGCCCCAGTGAGTGGATACCTCCCACTCAAGCTAGGTACAAGCATCAGTATCAGATTGAATATAATGAACTTAAAAGAAACTTGCAGACTTTGAAAAGTCTAGAAGATAGTTGTAGCATCTAGTCAAATTTAGTTTATAATGGTTTCTAATCAAATAGATAAGGTAATCACTTAAACCAAATAGAACTTTAAAATATATTTTAGAGCATGTCTATGAACAAATTAGTAGATACATCTTTGTTTATATTAACAATCTTATAATACGAGTGACAAGTCAAGATTTAAATGTTTTGAATCAATACATAATATTAACATCATCTTTGTGACACCCCACCAGCCGGACCAAGAACACATCCTTAGTCCTGAAGTTGAAGTACACATAAGTCATGTCTATCAAACAATACTATCAAATGGCAAGCAACCCAAATCATCTTCAGAGTGGAGATAAATTCCACCATTTACTACTTGGCAACAAGACAGAACAAAATATGAAATAGATAATCTCTATAATATAATGCTTATTTTCAACAACAAGAAAGGAATCAATAATGGCAAGTCATCATCTATCAGTACAAGGAATGTAACAAGCATTCAAATCATGTTCTACACGACTTGTATCTTTTATTCATTTTTCCTAAAACTACTTGGCTTGTACCTTACCAAGTAGAAATTGCCATGCCTGATTCTCATGTCAAAGACTCGTCGTCACCTCAAGGTTGCCGAAAGAGTCATGTTATCATATCCAATGCATGAGATATGAACCAACAAAAAAATATATCACATATCACAACATTTCACATATTTTCACATCTCATATATTTCATTTCATCAATCTATTCCTCATGGACATAGACTTTCACAGTAAGGATTTAGGACCATAGCCACTCCAGATGACTCACTCCTAAATCCTAGTGGTCTAACCTTTAAGGTCTCGATCCACACTCTAAAAATCCTTCTCACAATTCATCAATTACAACAAGGAGATCCATTTTGTTTCCCCAGTGTGGTCCTTGAAGGAAACTCATAGTGTTTAGGGAACCTAACTAGATGTTTCATTATTTAACTTGTTATTAATCTCTTTTACTCATCTTAAAAGAATTCAAAACATCATATATCATATCTATGTATTCTCACATAACTAGAACAACATGAAACATAATAGGCTTATCAGAAATACAATAATTAAAGTAAGAAGCACAACAAATCTATAGTTTGCCACACATATGATTCTTTTCATTTTCTACATCATCTCATAACAGTCATCATGAGTGGGCTTTCATCCTGAGACATAATCTCATTTTCTAGCATCAGGATTTTATCATCATCAGTGGGCTTTCAGACCGAGACGTACTCTCATTGTGCAAAATTTACCCTCATCAGGATTTCTCAAATGTAAGAAGTGCATATTAACTTCAATTTCAACATATTTCTTATCAGTTCATTCTATATCATAGTTCTAAACAAATATTCATAGAGGCATTAGAACTAGAAACAATAAAAGCAAATATATATCTTGTTATGACCCCACCTCCTGATAACCCCCACTTAAGGGAGACCAAGAGGCTGAAGCCGCACCCATAACTTCCGGATCAAAGGTTCGGCAATTAACCAAGAATAATTATCAAATTTTAACATACTATACTGAAAAGCTGTAAGAAAAATAAACTTTGCATACCTTTTGAAATTTTTGGATTTCTAACTTCTATCCACTTAATGATTCTACACTAACTAATCCTCCTTGTATTTTTCTTCATGTATTTCACAAAGTGATGATTTACTGTTTGTCCTTTTGGCTTGTACCTAAAACACCAACAAACAAAACGTCGGTCAGCCGAAGCTGGTATTTGGGGGAAACAATAATCATGTAAATACGTTAACAATGTAATCATTCAATTAATCATTTAACAAATAAGATTACATTTTAGATATAACTCCGCGATCCAAGAGTACCCTATCCTCTATGTCATCCCCATTAAACCCCTCATGATCCACCTATAAGTGAACCAATTTCTAGGGTTGAGTCACATAGCACTACTCGTAAGTAGCCCACTCCTTAACTCATGGCAGGCTAATGAGTCTCATGGCACTACACGTAGGTAGCCCAGTTTCTAACTCTCGGTAACCTAGACCTTGCTCTAGGATTACCCCTTTTTTTAGCCTTTTTAAAACAATAGAGGTGGACCCGAATCTAGTCAGTTATATACACACATTTAGAGTGATAATCATATTCACTTTATAGTTGCATGAAATAAATAAACATCCAACAGTTATTTTCAAGAAACCGATTAAAACTTCAGGAATCGCCGTGAAACTAGAGCGATTATTCATAAGCGTAACCACATACCTGATTTGATGAATCATGCAGATTATTGAACATATACTTCATGTATATACAATCAAGCCAATCAACAGATCCAAGCAAGTAATTCAATCATCACATAATTCCTGAAAAGAATATGTACTCTATTTATTACACACTTTATCAAGAATCTACTTCATTAACTTGGATTCTTTTTCTAGGGTTTCTAATCCGCATTAAGGTTCCATTAATATTCATTAGGGTTTCTTAGATCAATTTCTCAAACTTTATTTCTTTTAGATCAACAAACCCTAAAATACTCTTTTCCATTTATATGAACCGTAATTGCTCAACTATTCATTTTAATAGTCTTTTATACCCAAATTGACTTAGGATCATCATATCCCTATTCATTCATGGATTTGAACAATTAAAACAATTACAAGACATATTCACCTAAATTAGGGTTTTCAAGCTCATTAATGCATATTCGTGCACGAAACCCTAAATTAAGCCAATTTTATAAAAAGATCATCTTTTTAGATTCCATCTTCACATTTATCGACAATAGGTTATTATCGTCTTGAATTATCCATTGAACAACATTAAATCAAATCTAAGGGTCTTTCCTTAATTAAATCATTAAAGACGATAACTTTATGCCCTTTTTAAATTTCAAGCATATTTATGCACATAAACTCCAAATTAGACTAATCACATGCAAAGTTCTTCCTTTTTGAAGATAATGTACTGTTTTACATTTAACATGTTAATATCAACTCTAACGATCCATTAAACTCTATTAAACACTTTATTCATTTCAAAATAGGGTTTCTTAATCTTTAAAGTATTAAAGATGATTACTTCCATTAATTTTCGGATTGCAATTAGAATCAGACTTCAAACATAATTTCTTTGGGTTCCTCTCATTCCGAGGATCAATTTTCATATAAAACTTGTTTTAATCCGAGCTACCAATCTTTAGTTATGAAATTTGCAAGAAAAAGGTACCTCTCGGCCAATCAGGTGGCACCACGTCGCCCTTTTCTATGCAACCCGCTCGCCTATTGGAAACATGACGAATTGACCTTGTTGCCCTCAGTTAAGTCATATCTACTACAGCCCGCGGAGGGGCAAGATGGTCCAATGACCAGGTCGTCTCCTTCCTTGCGCGACCTAGCGCTGGCCGCCGTCCAGGTTGGCTTGTGGGGAGGTTTTCTTCCTTCGTCCCAGGGCCCGATGACGCCGGCGGGGACCCCATCCTCTCTGTAAACCTCCGCCGCACCTCCATGGCCTCTAGATATCGCTGAGGTGGTGAGAGAAAGGTCCGGGCAGACCTGCAGATCTGCTGCCGCATGCAGCCGTCCCTGCAGCCTTGTGGGGGCTATTCCTTCCTCCCTGGGCTGCGGTGATCACCGAAAGAAGGTTCCTTGCCTCCGTCGTGCCTTGGTGCACACGAGGAGCCTTCAGGTAGCGGCCAAGTCGGTCGTGTCTAGAGCGCCCAGCCTGCGTCGTTTGTCTAAATGTGCAGCCAGTTACTGGTGGTTTGCGCGAGGTCTAGCACTCGGAGATGATAGCCGACGGTCCTCAGGTCAGTGGGGAACACCAAGCCTCCTTCAATATGACCCATAGCTCCCCGTTGCTTCAGGGAAAGCACCAACTACACGGCTAGGGTTTGAAACAAATTCAAGGTTTGAAGGAGACGTGAGAGGTCCGAGGTCCTTTTAGATTCGAGGCTGTGGTTCCATCCCTTATATAGGGGAGGATACCCACGCCCTAGGGTGTATCTACGAGTTAAAGAGTTCTTCTCCCGTTAGGAATTTGATTCCTCCATTAGGAAGCAAGGTTCTCTCTCTCTCTCATTAACCTTTATTTCCTTGATATTCCTTATTGCATGGCTATTTAGGAATTCGAATTTCCTCTTTCTTATCCTCTTTATTCTTGATCTTTAATCCATTAGAATGAATTTCTATTTTCTTTAATAGAAATTACTTCCTTTTTCATAATGCCACCAAAAACATTAATAAAGTATCATATCATCTTTTATTCTACAAATTTTGGTATTTTCTCTTTCCTCTTCCTTCATTGGGGCTCCTTGTACCCCAAGAAACTATATTATTTTGAAATTACTTTTTAAGGATACTTATTATCCTTCTAGATGCATCTAAATGCATTATTTCACATTATCTTGCTTATTTCTCATTAAAATATCTCTTTTTGAGGATTTATCTTTATTTCTCTTTTATTTTCCTCATTGGCATTCCTTTTATCATTAGAAATCTCATGGATACGAAATTTTCCCAAGAAATCTCTTTTATGCCTCTTTCCACTCATTTTCCGCATTTTATCATTATTTTCAATTTATTTCTTAATAAAGAGATACCTAATTAATCTTTTCTTTTCTTGTTGCTTTCTTTTTGCAACCTTGGACTCTTTGGTACCCAAGGAACCCAAGAGGCACGAAATCCTCTTTGGATTTTCCTTCTAGAGGTTTCTACATATTTCTTTTCTTAAAAATTCAATTATCCATTTACTAATTGAATTTCCTTGTTATTTGGGCCCAATAGCCAATACAGCCCACAACACAATCATCAAGGCTATTGTAAACGAAATCCATTTATTTGAAGCACATTATATCATCATTGGTTCTAATATCTTTAATATGAGAAATTTCATTTCTCACCAAATGAACCCAAAATTTGGGGTTATAACATATCTTATATCATTCCTCATACTCAGAATATATTATCGCACAACTTATACTTATTCCATCCAATTTCAATAGATGTACATAAATTTCATGCATAACACTTAGTTCTCTTCTTCTTTTATTTGACATTCTTGAATTAGGGTTACTCATCAACACATGTTGAATATCATTTGAAGTCCATCAAAATAGTTCATCCTCAGAGTAAAACTATTCTATCAAACAACCACAATCCAAGAATACATTCTTGTAAATCAATCCAGATGCTTGAACCTCATCTTTTAATTAAATTCAACTACAGTTATGTGCATATTCTTTAGTCTCAAATTCTTTCATTACATGTAATTACATTATTGGAACCAATCATTCTTAATTCACTTGATATAGAATGCTTCTCTCCTTATTAACATCCATCAAAGTCCAATTTTAATATATTTTATTCAATTTGGGTTAAGGCACATGTAATAAAAAATAATTAAAGACTTCATCATAATAATTTCATTAGTTTCATCTTTTACTTGCCATCACCATTCAATACATTTTTCTTCATATCATTTCTTATATTTAGATAAGTGTACCGTGTCATTGACTTCTAATTTCATACCCATAAACAACAATGATCATTTGTTATTATACTACTCATTTTATCTTAAAAAGAATGAATTAGAGTTACATCTTCTTACATCATAATCTTTAACCATCCTTCACAATCCATTGTTATGTAACTTATATATAAGGACCCACATTCATGTGAGGGCTTACTCATCATTGCATAAGTCATACTAAAATAGATTCATTAGGATTAGATCATATTAATAGGACTTTTCATATTTAATTGAAGTATTAATACTTACACTTCAATTTTTCATCACATTTACAACATTATATACAAGTTATAGCTTTATCATGCATACTTATATTATTTCTAAACTTCTAGGATTTTCAAGAAGTCATTCTTAATTCAACACATCTTAAGAATCATATCATTTGCCGGTGAGAAGTAGCCCAGCTGGTCGTAGCTCGGGGCCCCTCACAAAGGGTCCCGGGTTTGACTCTCGCTGGAAGCGCTGCTCGGAAATGAATTTCCCATAGCGTCAGCCGACATCTGATGTGACTTATTGAGATACCAGCGTGTGGGCGCACGGGTCTCCCGGGTTTACCATCCCTGCTATCTGGGCCTCCGCCTAGGGGGTGGGTTTCCCCCGACAATAAAAAAGAATCATATCATTCAGTAATTCCATCATGGTGCAAAGTGGTATTCATTAGAGCTATTCACACACATGGAAACCCTAGTTTCCTTTATCACATATTTCATTCATCAATCATAAGTATACATTGACTAATTGACTCATTTGATTCAATCCCTCAATGCAGACCCTAAGCAGGGAATATCACCACCTCATATTTTTCCATTTGTATATATCGTATTCAATTTTAGTAAGATTCAACAATACACTTATATCATTCATTCTAATACAATTCAAATACAATTCTTTACTTGTCAATTAAATTCCCAAGAATATCGCACATTGGGCTAATTTTTAGGAAACATTGACATGAAATAGAATAGTCATCTATCCATAGAATTTTCCATGGATTATCAATCAATATATTAGGAACTAAGCAAGTTCCAATCAATGAGAAATAATCAAAATCAATCGAATTTGATTCCCTAATATCTTTCAAAATCAATACCCAATCACATACAAATACAAGCAAGGTATTTTAGTTGGATAGAATTAGGCTTTTAACATGAATACAGAACTTAGGAGGGAGAGAAACACTCACCTAAGGTGACAAGCACCTTAAAAACGTAGCTCAAACTCTAAATTCCTAGAAATCTAATCAAACTCTAGCAATTGAATCCATTTCTTCCTACTCAGAACTCTGAAACTCTAGAAATAGAGATTAGAAGAGAAAGAGTGAGAAAAGGGGATGATTTGATGTTATCTTGAATCAAATAAAAGAAGGGACAAAATCTTGACATGTGAGAGATGAATAACCATGAAATGCTATGCAACAAAGATAAACTTTTTGATTTCATCATATCTCAGATAGCAAAATCCTAGATCAGCAATTCCACCACTTTCTCCTCTCAAACCCTAACTCTCCCCCTCTATCTAGGATTTCATTTCTATGGATTGAATATATGAGAGCTCATGGTGTGTTAAGTTGATCATATAGATCAATTGAGGTGCTTAGGGAATTTGCACATTGTTCCCTCACTATACTTTCTCTTATTTTAGTAGAATTTTCTATCATTAAAATGTTATTGAAAATTGTTTACTTCAGAGGTCGTACTTACTCTAAACATTATGGTAAATCAAAATTTTGTTTATCATTGAGTTTAAAAGCTCCAGTTCAAATTTCATATTATTCAAAGCTACCAATAAATAAACAAAAATCAAATATTACACTACTATATTGTAGTCTGCAACATGGTCGGTCGAGTTACAAACTCGACCGACACCCCTCTCTATAGAGATCAAACATCATCAAAAAATTACAAAAACTTAACAAGATGTCTCTAATAGGGTTTTCTAACTACAATTAAAATTTTAGATCAATTAGATGTATTAATAAAAGATAAAATTTAATTACCACACTGCTATATTTCAATCTGAATACATGGTCGACTGAGTTTGTCCTGGGCCAAACTCGACAAACAGATCATAGAAATATAAAAAGTTATGAAATTTTTCAAAAGTTATCACATTTGAGTTGTACAAATCATATCCAAATTAAAAAAAAATAAATTACATATAAAATAATAAAAATCATTTAGTACACCACTATACTTATCAAATTATGTATTCATATGCCATCAAAACCCTAAGTTTAGCCGATTAGGGGGTTTCAATTATCAAAATCATAATTATTTGAAATAAAAGCATATTTAGAGTTTTTCATTAGGTTCACAAAATCATGATTAGAATACCATCATTAATCAATTATTAAACAATGATCAGTCTGGTTAAGCATGCAATCAATCAACTAAACCCTAATTAGATAGTTATTATGAAAGCATGTTATTATAAATTCTCCCCTCCTTTTAGGATTTCTTAACATATCCAAGAAAAGATCTAAAAGAATGTCATATCATCTAATCATTAATCTCTCTCAACATCAAGTTAGAAAGATCTCTATTTTATCTTTCTTTCATATGACATCTTTTTTAAGATGGAATTTCATCCCTCGTCATCATCATATCTCTCCTTGAGTATTATAAACACTTAATTCACAAATATTAGTAATACATCATTTATCAAGATGTGGTTCACATCACATTTCATATTCTTTTGAAATTTGATTATGTATCTCATGGATCAAGATTATGACTCATTCTATATTATCATACACATTCATCAATTTCCTTCATAAAGAAGATCACTTAGAGTGCATCTTAGTTCGTAGATTTTTCTCACAATTCCTTATTTCATACTTAGATACAGACCCATAAGAGATTGTCTTCATAATCCATTAGGCTTTCATCTTTCTTTTATGAAATTTCCTATTTGTCATAGGTTCCATATTTAATTATAAAATCATTTTCTCTTTCACCATTATTTGTTTATCATCATGAATCTTATTATACTACCAAACTATGACCATCTGGATACTTGGTCATGGCATCCAGAAGAAGTACAATTGGTAGTTCCATACTAGCTTATCTCAATATGCAAATACTTGACCAGAGTATCTAGATGTTGAGTTCCATTAGTATACACAACATTCAGGTTATAATCAACATCCACATTATCATTTAGTCCATGATCCTATTATCCCTATAGACTCATCTAACCTAGGCTCTGATACCATGTTGTTGAGAATAGTGTTTTCAAAACTAAACTGAACCGGACCGTCCGGTCCGAACGATCAGACCGGTAAACCAGTGGCCAACCGGTTCGGAAGCCTAAAAAATTAGTTTTATGTTCTTTTCCGGTCCAACCGGTCAGAAACACAGTTTGACCAGTCCAACTAGTTGACCGAACTGAACATGATTGAACCAATGGTTCAAATTGAAGAAAATAAAATAAAATGTATAATACAAAAATAAAGTTGTGACCTATAACGCCTAGGCCCACTGCCCAATGCTCTAGTAGAGTTTCAGGAATGATAACTGGTCCCACAGACCACCACTAGCCTTAACTGTGCGCTTCAATCTCACTTTCTCACAAGCTAGGATCAACTCCCCGACTGGTCACCCATCCTAGTACTACTCCAAGATGAGCATGCTTAACTATGGAGTTCTTTAGTAATGGTCTCACGAAAAAGGAGGTGAACTTTGGTGATATGGGTAGTCCAATCATTCCTTTTAAGATCATGTTATCCGAGGCCTGAAATCCAAGGATGTTACAATCTCCCCCACTTAGACTCTTGACGTCCTCATCAAGGCTCAACTATATGGCCTCATCATATCAACCCATTTCAGTGCAGACCCAGAATGGCCCATGGACACCCAGATCCCGATCACGGAATACCAGAGCAAGGGTGGCTACGTCAACAATGGGCATCCCTTTCCAACAAGCCTGAACCGCACAGCTCAAGACTGGCATGCCACATGCCCATGTGGGCCCCACCTACTAGAGGAGTTATGACTCTGATACCATTTGTAATGCCCAAACCCACTGCCCAAGGCTCTAGTAGAGTTTCAAGAATCATGATAGGCCCCACAGACCACCACTAGCCTTAACTACACGCTTTAATCTCACTTTCACAGAAGTCAAGATCAACTTCCTGGCTGGTCACCCATCCTAGTACTATTCCAAGATGAGCACACTTAACTATGGAGTTCTTTAGTAATGGGCTCCTGGAAATGGAGGTGCACCTTGGTTATATGGGTATTCCAATCATTCCTTTTAAGATCATGTTATTCGAGGCCTCAAATCCAAGGATGTTACATAACCATATAACTGATACCATATTCTGATTACATAAAGACAAAATGTTTTATTTGCTTAGTTGGAGGAGGAAGTATGTGATATATATATATATATATATATATATATATATATATATATATATATATATATATATATATATATATATATATATATATATATATATATATATATATATATGGCCCATCTTTAATACCCACACGGGTAACTACCTGCCCCCTATTTCGGTTACTTTTTTTAGTTTCTTACTTTTGACATGTAGAGGGTTACTTTACCTTGCAAACTGCTAAGTTTCATGCATAGCTAGTTATGTTTGAAATAGTAGATTTCAAAACACGATTACATATATATTTCCTATGTATTTTGCCTGATTTTACTTTTTTAGTCGTATAGTTACTTTGTTATCAACATAGTTACTTTTTGGTCCATGCATGTTACTTTTTGAACTGTATAGTTACATTATGGATTGACAGGTAGCGAAATCCAAGCTACCCACGTGGGTATTCAATGAACACCCATATATAATATATATATATATATATATATATATATATATATATATATATATATATATATATATATATATATATATTCTGTGTGTGTGTTTATTTGTGTGTGTGTGTATAATTATATGTATATACATAAATGTATATTTGTATATATATCTACATCCATATAAATATAAATATATACATATATTTATATGATACATATACATATATGCGTATATATATTCATATATATGTATATATATATACATCATATATATATACATCATATATATATACATCATATATATATACATCATATATATATATATATATATATATATATATATATATATATATATATAGAGAGAGAGAGAGAGAGAGAGATAGAGAGAGAGAGAGAGTGTCAGACTAGAACACACTCAAGTGTGTTTGCATATCAAGACTATTTTTTACAAAATGTAAACTATTGATCTTCACCATCATACCATAACTAGGCTACATACAAATTTTTGAGCCCATTTGGATGAGTGTAAGTCACTCATCTAAGGGCAACAAAATTGACACGTGAAACTAATTTGAAATGTATAATTTTTGCAGTCTTTATAACATGACCTATAAATGTCCAAATGTGCTCAACTTTTGTGTATGAGCTATTCACAACATGTTTAAGAAGATCAATGGATTAGATTTTTGAAAAAAATATTGCATCATGAAAAACTACTTGAGTGTATTGTACTCCGAATACACTCGAGTGTATTCTAGCCCGACTCTCTCTCTCTCTCTATATATATATATATACATATATATATCGATATATGTATATGTATATATATTAATATATGTGTGTAAATATGTACACTAATATATATATGTATATATATATATATATATATATATATATATATATAGTGTGTGTGTGTGTGTGTGCCCAGTTCAACTAGTTCGACCGATCCAACCGCTAATTACCTTATACTTTGGTGACCGGTTTTGTTTTTTCGGTTTAATTTTTTTTACGTCATGCTGACGTCATTTCCGGTCTAATTGGTTCAACCACTCCGGTTGAACCCGGCTCAACCTGATCTGAGTCAACACTGGTCCGGTTCTTAAAACATTGGTTGAGACCCTCTCTTTTAGTAAATATAAATGCCAATCATTAGAGATAATACCTAAACCTAAACCCAGATTATGAAACAAAACAACTAATTCTTAACAAAGGTGATTAATAAGTATACAAAAATCATAGTTAAATTTTTCCTTTTTCTTTCTCATAAA
This sequence comes from Alisma plantago-aquatica, assembly GCA_963693085.1. Taxonomy (NCBI): domain Eukaryota; kingdom Viridiplantae; phylum Streptophyta; class Magnoliopsida; order Alismatales; family Alismataceae; genus Alisma; species Alisma plantago-aquatica. Next base: position 831,739,461 of record OY856409.1, read on the forward strand.
ACCTTCTAAAACAATATCACATCAAGGGCATCACATTTAGACATCACAAACCATATTCAACTCTATCAAATTCAAAATCAAATCTAACTACTCACATGTAGTTTAGTTTACATCATATACATGCACAAGAAAGAACAAACTCAATCCATAACCCATCCCCATAAAGAGAGAGTACATGGACATTCTAATCTATCTAGATTATGCTATTTATATCTTCTTTTTCATGACCTGTCCCCTGGATATCATTATACCTAAAACATTTGAAACAACCTCATGAGACTCATATAGAGCCCCAATGAGTGTATACCTCCCACTCAAGCTTGGTACATGCATCAACATCAGATTGAATATAATGAACTTAAAAGAAACATGAAGATATTGAAAAGTCTAGAAGATATTTATAGCATCTAGTCAAATCTAGTTTACCACTTCTCATGTCACTCCCATAAACAACAATTATCATTCTTTATTATACTACTTACCTTAGCTTAAAAAGTATGAATTAGGGTTACATCTGCTTACATCATAATCTCTAATCATCCTTCACAATCCATTGTTGTGTAACTTGTATAAAAGGACCCACATTCTTTTGAGGGCTTACTATCATTTTATAAGTCATACTAAGACAGATGCATTAGGATTAGATCATATTAATAAAACTCATCATATATTTAATTGAAGTATTAATACTTACACTTCATTTATTCATCAATTACAACATTATATACAAGTTATTGCTTTATCACTCATACCCAACTTAATACTAAACTTATAGGGTTTACAAAAAGTCATTCTTAGTTCAACATATCATAAGAATCATATCAATCAGTAATTCCATCATGTTTCATAGGGTTATTCATTAGAGCTATTCACACACATGGAAACCCTATTTTCCTTTTTCACATATTTCATTCATCAATCATAACTATACATTGATTAATTGACTCATTTTATTCAATCCCTCAATGCAAACCCTATATAGAGAATATCACCACCTCATACTGATCCATATGTATCTATCATGTTCAATTTTAGTAATATTCAACAATACACTTATATCATTCATTCTGATGCAATTCAAATATGATTCTAGACATGCCAATCAAATTCCCAAGAATATCACACATTGGATTGACTTTTAGGAAACATTGACCAGAAATAGCATAGTTGTCTATCCATGCAATTGTCCATGGATGCTCAATCAATATATCCAGAGCTAAGAAAGTTCCAATAAATGAGAAATAATCAAAATCATTAGAATTGGATTTCCGAATATCTTTTCAAATCAATAACCAATTACATACAAATACAAGCAGGGTTTCTAATTATTTTAGTCAGATATAATTAGCTTTCAACATGAATACAAAGCTTAGGAGGGAGAGAAACACTCACCTAAGTGACAAGGACCTTAAAAACGTAGGTCAAACTCTGAATTCCAAGAAATCCAATCAAACTCTAGCAATTGAATCCATTTCTTCCTCCTCTCAACTCGGAAACCCTAGAAATGGAGATTAGAAGAGAAAGAGTGAGAAAAGGGGATGATTCACTGTGATTTCGAATCAAATAATATGAAGGAAGAAATCTTGACATCTGAGAGAAGAATCACCAATAAGGGATATGCAATGAAGCTAAACTTACTTCATTTCATCATATCTTGGATAGCAAAATCCTAGATCAACAATTCCACCACTTTCTCCTCTCAAACCCTAACTCTCCCTATCTCTGTAGGATTTCATTTCTGTGTGTTGAATCACAAATTATAAGATCTCCTAGTGTGTTAGGTTGATCATATAGAGAAATTGAGGTGCTTAGGTAATAATTTGCACATTGGCCCCTCACTATACTTTCTCTTATTTCAACTAATTTTTTTTTCATTAAAATGTTACTGTAAATCATTTAATTCAGAGGTCAAACTTACTCTAAAAAATATCAGAAATCAACATTTTATTTATCATTATGTTGAAGAGCTTGGGTTTAAATTTAGAGTTACCAATAAATGAATAAAAATCAAGTACTACACTACTATATTGTAGTCTGCGGCATTGTCGGTCGAATTACAAACTCGATCGACACCCCTCTCTGTAGAGGTCAAGCGTCATCAAAAAATTACAAAAATTTAATAGGATGTCTATAATAGGTTTTCTCAACTACAATAAAATTTGAGATCAATTAGATGTATCAATAAAAAGATAAAACTCAATTACCACACAACTATATTTGAATTTGAATACATGGTCGGTTGAGTTTGTCCGGGGCCAAACTCAACCAACAAATAGAGCATAGAAATATTAAATTTTTTTTTATATTTTTCAAGAGTTCTCACATTTGATTTATCCAAATCATATCCAAATTTCAATTAAATTTAAGATATAGATAAAAATAAAAATAATTTAGTACAACACTATACTTATCAAATTATGTATTCATATGCCATCAAAACCCTAACTTTGGCCAATTAGGGGTTTCAATTCTTAAAACCCTAATTATTTGAAATAAAATCATATTTAGAGTTATTCATCAAGTTCATAGAATAATGATTAGAATACCATCATTAATCAAGTTTTAAACAAGGATCATTATGGTTTAAGCATGCAATCAATCAAGCAAACCCTAATTAGTTGGTTAATCTAAAAATGGGTCATTACAAATTCTCCCCTTCATTTAGGATTTCGTCCCAAAATCTAAGAAAATATGTAAAAGAATATTATATCATCTAATCATTAATCTTTCTCGATATTAAGTTCGAAAGACTTCCATTTTATCTTTCTTTCATATGACATTTTTAGATGGATATTTCATCCCTTGTCATCATCATATCTCTCCTTGAGTATTAAAACACTTAAATCAAAAATATTTGTAATACATCATTTATCAAGATGTGGTTGACATCACCTTTCATATTCTTTTAAAATTTGATTATGTATCTCATGGATCAAGATTACGACTCATTCTATATTATAAATATATTTCATGTTATTCTAGTTACCTGAGAATGCATAGATATGATATATGATGTTTTGAATTCTTTTAGGATCAGTAAAAGAGATTAATAACAGGTGAAATGATGAAACATATAGTTAGGTGTGCTGAACACCGTGCGTTTCCCTAAAGGACCACACTAGGGAAACAAAACGGATATCCTTGTAGTAATTGATGAATTATGAGAAGGATTTCTGGAGTGTGGATCGAAATATTAAAGGTTAGACCACCAAGATTTAGGAGTGAGTCATATGGTGTGGCTCTGGCTCTAAATCCTTTCTGTGAAAATCTATATTCATGAGGATTAAACTCTAATGAAATGAAATATATGACATGTGAAAATACGTGAAATACTATGATGTGTGATATATTGTTTTGTTGGTTCCTATCTTGTGTACCCGAGATGAGAACATGATCCTCTTTAGGAAACTCTGAGGTGGCTCGCATTTTTTGTTTATATTTTAGGGTGATCGGCTAAACCCTAAGATAGTGATGGTGAGTCGTAGACACAGGAATCAGGCGTGGCGACTTCTACTTGGTGAGGTACAATCCAACTAGTTTTAGGGCAAATGAATAAAAGATGACAAGCCATGTAGAACATGATTTGAATGTTTGTTACATTCCTTGTACTGATAGCTGATTACTTTTTCTTGTTGATTACATTTCTTATTATGGAATATAAGAATTCTATTATAAAGATTATCTATTGCATATTCTAATCTGTCTTGTTGCCAAGTAGTAAATATTGGAATTTATATCCATTCTGAAGATGATTTGGGTTGTTTGTCATTTGATAGTTTTGTTTGATAGACTTGTCTTATGTGTACATCAACTTTAGGACTACAGGATGTGTTTCTAGTCTAGCTGGTGGGGTGTCACAAAGATGATGTTAATATTATGTATTGATTCAAAACATTTAGATCTTGACTTGTTACTCATACTAAAGGATTGTTAATCTAAACTAATATGTTTTACTAATTTGTTCATAGACATGCTCTAAAATATATTTTCAAGTTATATTTGGTTTAAGTGATTATCTTATCTATTTGATTATATTACCATTGTAAAATAAATTTGACTAGATGCTAGAACTATCTGCTAGACTTTTCAATTTCTACAAGTTTCTTTTAAGTTCATTATATTCAATATGATGTTGATACATGTACCTAGCTTGAGTGGGAGGTATCCAATCACTGGGGCTCTATATGAGTCTCATGAGGTTGTTTCAAATGTTTTAGGTATAATGATATCCAGCAGAGAGTTTGTGAGAAAGAAGATATATATAGAAAAATCTAGATAGATTAGAATGTTCCAATACTCTCTCTTTCCCAAGATGGGTTGTAGATTAGTTTTTTCTTTCTTGTACATGAATATGATGTAAACTGAACTGCATGTGAGTAGTAAGATTCAATTTTGAATTTGATAGAGTTGAATATGATTTGTGATGTCTAAATGTGATGTTCGTGATGTGACATTATTTTAAAGGTTTTATGAGAAAGAAAAAGGAAAATGTTACCTATGATTTTGTATACTCTTTAATCACCTTTTTGAGAATTAGTTTTTTTGTTTCATAATCTGGTTTAGGTTTAGTGATTATATCTAATGGTTGGCATTTAATTTCATTAAAAGAGAGGGTATCAACAACATGGTATCAGAGCTTAGGTTAGATGACTCTGAATGGACAATAGGATCTAGGAGTAAATGATAATGTGGATGTTGAATATAACCTAAATGATGGGAATAATAACAAAACTCAATATCCAGATACTCTGGTCAAGTATTTGGGTATTGAGATAAGCTATTATGGAACTGCTGACTGTACTTCTTCTGGATGCCTTGACCAAGTATCCAGATGATTGCAGTTTGGTAGTATAATAAGATGCATGATGATAAAAAAAAGAATGATGATAAAAAGGTGAAAGAGAAAATGATTTTATAATTCAGTATGGAACCTATGGCAATTAGGAAATTTCATATAAGAAAGATGAAAGCCTAATGGATTATAAAGACAATCTCTTATGAGTTTGAATCTTTGCATGAAATCTGAAATTGTGAGAAAAAGCTATAAACTACGATGTACACTAAGTTATCTTCTTTTTGAAGGAAATTGATGAATGTGGATCAAATGTAAGTAGTGCATATTAAGTTCAATTTCAACATAATTCTTTATCAGTTCATTCGATATCACATTTCTAAAAAAATATTAGCAGAGGCATTAGCACTAGCAACAATAAAAGCATATATATATCTTGTATCATTCATTAAATTCAGAATAGATTTATCATACAACATATACTTATTCCATCCAATTTCAATAGATGCAAATAAATTTCATGCATATACATGCATAACACATTTAGTTCTCTTCTTCTTATATTTGACCTTCTTTAGTTAGGGTTACTCATTGACACATGTTGAATATCATTGAAATCCATCGAAATAGTCCATCCTCAAAGTAAAACTATTCTATCAAACAATCACAAACCAAGAATACATTCTTGTAAATCAATTCAGGTGCTTGAAACTCATCTTTTAATTAAATTCAACTACAGTTATGGGCATTTTTAATCCCTCATTTGAGATCGTTATTCATTAGCATCATCTAACTCATCATTTTAGGGTTAGAGTTAGGTTCTTAAATTCGTATACTAATTATCATCTTTTTCCTTCATTTCATATTCATTAGTATCAACTTCTTTCATTTCATGTTCATTACATTATTGGAACTGATCATTCTTAATTCACTTGATATACAATGCTTCTCTCCTCTTTAACATCCATCAAAGACTAGTTTTAACATGTTTAATTCAATTTGGGTTAAGGCACATGTAATTAAAATAAAAGATTAAAGACTTCATCATAATAATTTCATTAGTTTCATCTTTAACTTGCCATCACCATTGAGAACATTTTTCTTCATATTGATTCTTATATTTAGATAAGTATCCCATTTCATTGACTTCTAATTTCCTTCCCACAAACAACAATGATCATTCTTTATTATATTACTCACTTTAGCTTAAAAAGAATGAATTAGGGTTACATCTTCTTACACCATAATCTCTAATCATCATTCACAATCCAATGTTATGTAACTTTTGTGAAAGGACCCACATTCTTGTAAGGGCTTACTCATCATTTCATAAGTCATAGTAAAATAGATGCATTAGGATTAGATCATATTAATAAGACATCATATTTAATTAGAGTATTCATACTTACACTTCAGTATTTCATCACATTTACAACATTATATACAAGTTCTAGATTTATCACTCATACTCATCTTAATATTAAACTTCTAGGGTTTTCAAGAAGTCATTCTTATTTAAACACATCATAAGAATCATATCATTTAGTATTTCTATCATGGTGCTCAGTGGTACTCATTAGATCTATCCACACACATGGAAACCCTAGTTTCCATTTTCACATATTTCGTTCACCAATCATAAGTATACATTGATTAATTGACTCATTTTATTCAATCCCTCAAAACAAACCCTAAACAGGGAATATCACCACCTCATGCTAATTCATATGTATATATCATGTTCAATTTTAGTAAATTTCAATAATACACTTATATCATTCGTTCTAATGCAATTCAAGTATGATTCTAGAACTATTAATTCAATTCCCAAGAATATCAGATGTTGGGCTGATTTTAGAAAAAATTGACATGAAATAGCATAGTCATCTATCCATAGAATTTTCCATCGATGCTCAATCAATATATATGGAATTCAACAAGTTCCAATCAATGATAAATAATTGAAACCAGTAGAATTTGATTCCCTAATATCTTTCCAAATCAATACCCAATCACATACAGACACAAGCAAGGTTTCTTTCTCCTCTCAACTCGGAAATCCTAGAAATGGAGATAAGAAGAGAAAGAGTGAGAAAGAGGATGATTTTCTATGATTTTGAATCAAATCATAGGAGGGACGGAATCTTGACATTTGAGACAAAATCACCATGAAAGGCTATGCAACAAAGCTAAACTTACTTGATTTCATCATCTCTCCGATAGCAAAGCCCTAGATCAATAATTCCACAACTTTCTCCTCTCAAACCCTAACTCTCCCTCTCTCTCTATGATTTCATTTCTCTGGTTTGGATCATGAATTATGAGATCTCCTACTGTGTTAGGTTGATCATATAGAAAAATTGATGTGCTTAGGTAATTTGCACATTGGCTCCTCACTACACTTTCTCTTATTTCAACTCAAATTTCTATCATTAAAATCTTAATATAAACCATTTACTTCAGAGGTGAAAGTTACTCTAAATATTATGAGAAATTAACATGTTGTTTATCATTGAGTTTAATAGACCTAGTGAATATTTCAGATTATTAAGTCTTATTGATAAATAAATATTAATAAAATACTACACTACTATATTGCAGTCTGCAACATGGTCGGTCGAGTTATAAACTCGACCGACACCCCTCTATGTAGAGATCAAACATCATCTAAAAATTACAAAAATTTATTAAAATATCTATAATAGGGTTTCCCGACTATAGTTAAAATTTGAATTCAATTGGATGTATGAATAAAAAGGTAAAATTCAATTACCACACTACTATATTTCAATCTGAATACATGGTCGACTAAGTTTGTCTTGGGCCAAACTCGACAGACAAATAGATCATAGAAATATTAAAAAATTCGGATATTTTTAAAGAATGCTCACATTTGAGATATCCAAATCATATCCAAATTTCAACTAAATTTAAGCTACTGATGAAATACTAATAACCATTTAGTACGCCACTATACCTATCAAATTTTGTATTCATATGCCAATAAAACCCTAACTTTGGCCAGTTCGGGTTTTCAATTCTCAAAACCCTAAATATTTGAAATAAAATCATATTTATAGTTTTTCATTAGGTTCAAAGAATGATGATTAGAGTACCATAATTAATTAAGTTTTAAACAATGATCAATCTGGTTAAGCATGGAATCAATCAAGTAAACCATGATTAGATGGTTAATCTGAAAATGGGTCATTACAAAAAAGGTGTTGCGATGTTGCGGGAGGGTACTAAGGAATTATACTACAAATATGACAAGAGAATACATAATAAATGAGAAGATGAAGAAGTCAACCACTGAGCAATAATATTATCTTCACCCAAAGGTGTGGGACGCGTTTGTTGCTTCAAGAATAACTGATGAATTCAAGGTATTAAGCCTCCTCATTTAGAATATACTCTTATAAATTCATTATATTATGTATTTAACATATGTTTTGGATTAATAAGGATTTGAGAGATGTTGAAAAAGAAAGGCATGCAAGAATATGTACAACTACAATTTGGGTCCATGTGGCTATGCAAGGCTTCACGAACAGAGACTAGAGGCATCTTCTTCTCAACTACTTGCACCTGGGATTGTTAAATCGTCTAATACAACTGTACCTATACTTTGCCATGAGGAGTGGAAATCTATGAGGCAAAACCAATCTAGAGAAATACCCAACCCTGTAAAAACTGAGATGGCAGCAAAAATGGTAAAATTTAACTCATAGAGTGCTCAATAATCTTTGACCTTAATTGTTGTATTTTACTTACCAAATATTATCGATGATGATTAGTGGGAGCTTTACAAGAAACAAGACAAGTTCATCCATGAGGACATAAGGGATGAATTTATAGTTTCTCTTAGTAATCCAGAGCATCTTTGGCATGTTAAGGATGCTGGCGCTGGTGCAGGTATAAGAGCCTTCTTTTGGCCGTGAGACCATAAGCACAAAATTGTCCAGAAAGGAGGATTCTCATAAGATAAGGTACAAGCGATTATTGAAAAGGAAATAGAGGAAGCAATGAGACAATATTATGCTTGTCATTCAGCTCCTCATGACATTACCTATGGTGCACCACTCTTCATACGAGGTGGACCCCCTATAACAGAGGTGGTTGCGAGTAATCTCGTGGACCCATCAACTAGCATGACCACTGCAAGTTTTTTGTGATATAGTGGTCTTTCAGAATGATTTGTATAATATGTTTGTGTTTAGGTATATATATAACAATATATACAATTTTTTAGGGATTGAGGCCATGTCATATTTTACTATAAGGATGTGTCATTTCATTGGGAGCGGGTTAGCCACACCTTCTAGGTGATGTGATGCATGGTGTTGTAATGCCCACCAATGCAGTTTTTGTGATGCTAAGGCTTGTCTATGACATTTGGAAATAGACTACACTACCATATAGCCACCCCAACCATGAGACGATAGGTGATGCAGAAGGCGGCATGGTTGTGTGGCCCAATGTAGGAGTTTTCTATATCGATGTATGCTAAATGCACACTGCATTTGTATCTATATAGAATTGTTAATTGCTATTGGAATATATATGCAAGACATAGTACCTATGAAACCCCCTACACTTCATCCTCCACTTCTTCTAAAGATATTCAATTACCTAGTTGTCTTGCAAAGGACCTATTCGACTCACTTGGTCCAAATTGTAGGGAGTTGGCAGTATGTCTAGGTGACTTTGAAGAAGGGTCGCCTATGATGGTCCATATTAAGGAGAATGTTGCAGGTCAAGCTCATAATACTAGTGTATTTTTGCAAGATGTTGTGTTGATATTTTCTTATACTTGGTTGAATACATCTGTGATAGAACTTTGTATATGGTGAGATCTTATGACTAAATACCTAATTTTACATATGATGATATGGTTTCTTATATATTAATGCATACATGATATATATTTTGCATCTACTTCTACAGGATGTGTACAAAGTTTACACTACTCCATGTGGCATTTCTAGTTCCATCATTGGCTATTTGTGTATATAAATACCCAATATATGTTACCGAATACTGCTCCATGCATTTAAATATTTTGGTAATGTGAGAAAGAGCGTGATTATAACTCCTTTCAATGTTGAGTATGTTTCAGTTACTTTGCTTATAATTTTGACTTAAGAATCACATTCTGTTATGGTTTAGTTTTCTATTATTTGCCTTCTATTCACTCAAGAATAATCATTGGATGTGGTTGGTCATTATCCCCGAGATGCTAAATGCTTATTATCTAGATCCTATCATGACAAAATAGACAGTGGGGGACACCAAATGAAAAAATGCCTAATTCATGTGAGTAAAATTTTATATTCATTAACATATATTAATTTCTGCATCATTAGTTACATGATTATTTACTAATTCAATTCAATGTGTTACATTAACTTACATCGTTATAAAAGAATTCAAAAGGGCTGGAGGAAAGATGGATAAGAAAAAGAAACCATCAAGTTGGAATAATATTGAGGTAGTTTTCCTGACTCTAGTGCATACTTATGCCAACTATGCTTACTTTTATTTATTAACATTTTGTATGGTGTTAAATTTATAGTGACATATACAAGATAATGATTGGGTATGCACATACTACATGATGCGGTATATGAACCTGATTGTCAGACAAGGGCACTAGACATCCACTACATTTAAAATGTAATCTATATATAGTCTTGATCATCATAAATAAATAGTCTCATTTGATAACATGAAAATATCCAATCAAAATCTAAAATTATGCCATTCTCTTTACAGTTGTTTGACACGACAAAGCCTATACAAAAGAAGAGCTAGATGAGATACAAGAGCAATGGGCACACACCTTCATTAAGGAAATAAACTTTGAATTTTATTAGGATAAAATACAAGTTTTTTAAACTTTGATGTCATTATTTACATATGCATTTGGTTCTTATGAATTCTTACAACTTTACATACGATGTGTGTGAATCATTGGTACATATGTGAATGATGAATATATACATGTGTGTGAATGAATTTGAAGAGGAATGAATATAATGAGAATTGTATTTTTACATGTAATGGGAACAGAATTGGTGTATATGTGAATGATGTATATATACATGTGTGTGAATGAATGTGAGGATGAATATATACAATGAGAATTGTATTCTTACATGTCATGAGAATAGAATTGAAGAATGGATTTGTATGTGGGAGGATTGTGTGTTTGTTATTATAGGTTTTGCAAATGTGTTGGCATGTTGTTAAACTGAACACAAGATGGAACTTGTAGTGCTAGTAAACTATAGGTTATGTATTTTGTTGAATAGTCAGACAGTAGGTCTGCAAACCTGTTATTTAAAAAACATATATGTTTCATTGGTTTTAATAAAATAACTGACGTGGTAAGTATTATTCTTCGATTTCTATAAAAAAATTGACGTTATAGGACTATACTGAAAAAAAATTATTGGATAGTATGGTTATGCTACCAGTTGGCTTACGGTGTCGGTTGATCTGTGAAACCAATGACATAGACATACTATATCGTTCATTTGGACATAAACACTGATGACATAGATGCACACGATGTCGATTTATTTTAAAAAATGATACCATAGAAACCTTTATTAGTTAAAAATGTGACCTGGTATGGCAGTACAACATCGGTTGCTACACCAAAATCGACGAAACAAATGCTTAATTGTGTCGATTTCTTCAATCATAACAACTGAGGTTGGGTCTGAGTCGTCACTTTACACGTCTCCAAAATACCGACATTGTAGGCGCTTAATTATCGTATCACCCACTTAGGTTTTGGTACAAAAATGACCTTAGAGGGCTATTTTAACCGACAATACATGTGGTATCTATATGTGAATATCTCACAAAAAGAATATAGATATCTATAGGATATGATGAATTGAATTTAGTCTTGTATAGAACTACTTCCTTAAAGGGTTTTTTGATGCTAATGGGATTCTACATCATGATTATTCAAAAATAACAAGTGGATACATCTTCACACTATGTGGGGCTATTGTACCTTAGAAGTCTTATGAAAAAAAATCTTTGTTGGTATTATTATAGAACTCAAGTTATAGCCTTAGAAAATTCAAGGATAATATTGAATGACTTAGCCATAAATCACAAGATCTTTAGATTTTGAGAAACCTTTATCTATATATAGTTATGTAAGAAGTCCTGACTAGAACTTGAAAAGAGTTGCAAAATGAAAAGAGCCATTCCAAAACATTGCGATGAAGCTAAAAAATGAGTATATCACATGGGTGGGCCATTCCAAGTTACTTTTGAAATTAGTTGACACCGTAACAAATTTCCTTAGCGAAGGTAAGCGAACATTGCATGAATGTGTACAAAAATATGCCTTGATTGACACTCAAAGTGATAGATACCTAACCATAAAGATAAGAAATTCCAAAAAGGAGATTAAAACTTAGCAAATATTGAATTTTCTTTATGTATATGGGTAAATAGTATTTTAGAGTGAACTCCAATCGTTGTTTAATTCTTAACAAAATTTACAATAATCAATAGTGGTGTATGCGACTCCAATATACAATTATAAACATCAACTTCTATAAGTATACAGTGACGTTGCTCCTATGGATATATGTTCAAATAATTATTGAACAGTTGAAAATTTGTAGATATATATTTTAGTGGTGTGAGGTTTCTCCCGTTCCTAGTTGTTTAGACTTCTAATGCACTATGATACAATATAGAAAGTCATGCAAATTAAATGTGCCACGTTGCAAAAAAAAGAATCGTATAGATGGATATCATGTGAATAATAAGCCTCATATTTGACAAAAGAGGGAATGGTTCATACGAACTAAATCCACCAACTCTAGATAAATTACAATCTCTAAACTTAAAAGTTGGTTCATCAGAATCTAGCTAATGTAGAATGCACTAGATGATACTTATAATTTCAATAACAGAATAAAAATACATATTAATTATTTTTTTATGATTAGATCATATGTTGTTACCACTTCCCTAAGGGAATATGACTTCCTCCACATCAAAATTTCCAACAATTAAATCGTACATATCCATCCCATCCCACTACTAGTCACGAAATTGGGTAAAGTTTTTGTCAATATTAATCTAATGATTAGTTTTTATATAGTTCACTATCCTGGGTGACAAGTTTCCACGTTTCACCAATAAGCATTTAATGTGAATAATTCATATGATATTTATTCGTGTAGAATAATATTCACACAATAAGAAGAATAACACATTGTATATCTTTTTAATTTATAATAATAAATGGTTTCGAAACCAAATTTGAAAGCTCAAGCGACAAAGTTAGGACCGAGGATCCTTAACTCTTATTTTTTAAGGAAATTCGGGTAGCATATATTATATATTTGATTTAACTCTTATTTCAAAGGATATGTTCCACACACATTATTTCCTTCGGTTTCATACACATTCTCCGTCAAATAAAAAAAATTCAATGTTGTCGAATCCAACATTATTGTGAAAATAAGATATACAATTCTTTTCTAATATTATCTTTAATATTATAGGTGTACCAGATGAACCTTGTAAGCAAGACATGCAATTTTTTCATAATACTATCCTTAATATTATAAGTGTCCCACATGAACCTTGTAACGAATAGTTGGATAGCATAATATATATAATGATGAATAACGATTAAATTCTACAATATCCATAGAAATAAGAAAATTAAAGAATCATGAGATGGATTAGGTTCCTTATTTATAGTAATCCACATTCATATAGGGGTATTTTAGGTTTCCTATATCTTATGTGTGGAAGGAAGCAATGGTTAGTGACATAGGATTGATGATGTGAAACTATACATTCGAATTGGGTAGATCTTCCACCACGTTCCACAAGATATGATTGGAATGGTCATCAAGCGAACATGTTGTATATATAAAAACATAACTTATCCATATCTTATGAGGATTATCAATATTTAAATTATATTCTTTCATATACACAATTTCCTCGCCAAAATAGTTGCTTGTACGACATGTTTATTGATCATCAATTAAATGTTTATTTAGCCTTTTCAAATTATGGATTAGTCTTAGAAAGAAAAATTACATAGACCAAAGTGAATGATCCATGCAAAGAAAGTAAGCAACACATGTTGATTAAATCTTTTACTGATTTAGAAGTAACATCCTAATAGATCCATGAGAAATTTCATTGATTATTTGTTTTGAGTTAGTCTAGCATAAATAAATGTCACAATTTTTAGATATTTGAAGGCTAACAATGAAGACAATGACATCATCTATTGACAAATGTATCCATATTCACATCCACAATAATTCTATGATAATCTTACACTCTACATTGTTGGGAAATGGGATGCCTATAAGACTCATTTTAAGACAATATAATCCTGATATATCAAGAGAAATATGGTAACTTCCATATATTGACTGAGACAAGTTAGTACCTTATTAAGGATCATTCTCGAGCTATTGTGTAAAAGTTTCACCTAGTGTTCATCACATTAAATATACATAAATAAATGGAAGCCTAGTTTATTGTATGAAACGTACCATCATGAAATAGTCTATATAGTTCAGAGACATAGCATAAATCCCAAAATAGAAGTAATAATCTCTGAGGATACATTACAAAAGGTATTCACGTATCTAGATGTCATGTTGAACCATGGTTTGTTTTGTAAAGACGTTTTTTTTTTGTGAATACCTTTGTGGTGCTAATAGGATTACATACTAAAATAATTTGAATTCAATGAATCAATAAATCTTCACTATATGCGGGGTTGTTGTGTATTAGAAGTTTATGAGAAAACTGCATGTATAGGTGGTGTCATTATGAAATTCTTGTTTATAACGTTAAAAAAGGAAAGGATTAAGAATAGATGACTCAGACATATTTCAATGGATATTTTCATTTGGCAGAAACCTTCTCCATCTATCTTTATGTAAGAATCATTTTGGGAGTTTGAAACAAAGTGTACAATGAGAAGAGCCATGCCAAGAAAATTGTGATACAAACAATAAATGAGAACATTACATGCATGAATCATGCCAAATCAGTTTTAAAAGTACTCAGCCCTCTAATGGGTTCACTAGACAAAGCCATGTGTACACTACGTGAACGGGTATATATGGAAGTTTGCCTAGATTTAAAGCCAAAGTGATAGATAACAAACCTTCATGAAAAGAATTTTTAAAGAGGGTATTCATACATACTAAAATATATACGGGTAAAATAGTATTTTACAAATAACTTTGAACTTATTTAGTTCTTAATGAATTTCCTAATATTCAATAGTGTTGTATGTGATTGCAATATACAAATTATGGATGTCAACCCATAGGAGTGTGCAGTGAGGTCTTTTTTTAATTGGGGCCATGGAGAATTGAACTAGAGACCTTGTTCTTCGAATTAAATCTCTTTACCGCTCTGGTGCCACTACTTTGGCAGCGTATAGTGAGGTTGGTCCTAGGAATTTGTGCAAATCTTAATGCACCCTTCTACGATTTATACCTCTAGGAGTGTGGAGTGAGGTTGCTCATATTGATATATGTCAGCCCTTTATTGCATTTTTCAGCAATTTAGAAAGACATGCAGATTAAATGCGCCAAATTGCAGGACTTATGTAAATTTAGATGAATATCTTGTGAGTAATGATCTTCATGGTTCATATCAACTACATCCGCCAACTCTTTGTACATTACAATCTCTAAAACAAAAATCTGGTTCGTAAAACACTAGCTAATGTAGAATGGATTCGATAATATTGCCGATCGATGATTAAATCAACATATAAAACCATGAAAGTTATTAACATTTTGTTCCTACGTTGTTACCACTCCCCTTCCTGGAATAATGTATCCCAATAAGTTTCATCCACTTCCAAACATCCACCCATTACTTCGTATTGATTTTTTCTATCCCACAGTGAGTCACCGAAACGGGGTGAACTGCTGAGAAAGTACTGATCTAGTAATTCGTGTTCCATATATCTCCTTAGATCGGGTGTCGTGCAGCCACTACTAGAAGCGGTGGGATCATTTGTAGATGAAGTAGGAATGGAGCTTGGTGTTGATGTATCCTCCGCCCCCTGAAAGTCAACTTTCTCTTCTTCTTTGGGGTCAGAAGTGAGGCTCCTATTAGATTCAGAGGGAGGCGAACCCTGACGTACACCATTGATATGGATGATGGATTTTAGGTCTGAATCATACACCATCATCTTCTCAATCTGCTTTTTTAGTTGACTCCCTTGGCATTGTAGAAAGTGTCTTCTGCAATGGACAAACGGCTTCCAAGTCAGACTTCCTTGTGTGAAAGAGGGATAGATACATATTACGCGCGATGAGGTGGATCTGGATACATATATACATATATACCTACAATAACCTACCTAGCTATAGTAGCCTCCCCGGCAGTAAAATCTGTGGCTGGCTGCCATGTGGTATATTTCTTCGGTTTAAAATCGACTTCTTTGTAGAAACGCGGTGGTTTAGAAATCTAGAAACAAGGGGGACCGATCAAACATCAACCCAAAATGGTTGGATGACTATTGATAATTTTTTGCAGTAATTATAAGGAGATCGATGGAAAAACCCCATTATTGTTAATATAGTCAGCAACAGGCGGCCGGGTTACCTCAATATCCAAGGTGGCCGTGTTATTTTTCTCAGAGAAAGATACATTGAGGTTGATGATGTCCGACCACAGGACCTCCATCTTGTTCTTGAGCCGTTCCTCAAGGATTTCCCACACGAGCCTGGACTTGCTAAAGTAGCATTTGGCCACTAGGCTGCCTTCGTACTTTGAAATTCGCTGTGTGCAGTACTTAATTAATTCATAGCATGAGTAAACAAAACAGGAAAGAGTCATATACTTATTTATTCTTTTTCCGGTGTTTCAAATATTCGTAATAATGACTTGAAGTAAGCCATTGGGTTTCTAGGGTTTGTTCTCTACCTCCCACTTTCCAATCCTGATGTATTGAATGTCGAACTTGGAAGCCTTGAACTGGCCGCAGGTAGAGGGTTTTGAATCAGTGCTATTCTTGGCTTTAGCGGCAGCGGCATTGTCATCGGCGAGGCGCACTTGGATGCGCTTCACTAGAGAAGGGCTCTGCCGCAGGTTGAGTCCGAGAGGGGAAGGATCGTCCCCGCTGATGGAAAACAAAGAAGGATCGTCACCGCTGATGGCGACAAACGGCTGCAGGTGCTTTATACGGAAGGCCCCAGTGGAGTTGACGATCAACGGCTGGGGTTCCTGTTCAGGAAAGCTGGGGTAGTCCACGTTTGAAGTGGAAGGAGGAGGCGCTTCTGATGTGTTGACGACCAACGGCTGCAGTTCCTGTGGAGGAAACGTGCGGTAGTTCACATCTGAAGACGAATCAGGAGCCTCCGCCGAAGAGTTGACAACCAACGGCTGCAGTTGTTGTACTTGAGGGGAGGTGTTGTAGTTCACACGTGAAGAGGAACCAGGAGCCGCCGTAGAGTCGACGGGCGATGGTTGCAGTTCCTGTGCAAGAACGGGAAGGCAGTGCACACTTAAATCTGGAGGAGGAGCCAACGTCGAGGAGTCCACGGGCGATGGTTGCAGTTTCTCTGCAAGAAAGCTAAGGTAGTCGTCACTTGAATCTGTAGGAGGAGCCGCCTCGGTATAGTTGACAACTGATTGCTCCAGCCCTTGCTGATAGAAGGGGTAGCAATCCACATATGAAGTGGAAGGAAGAGACCCAACAGCCGGGTTGAAGCCCATTGGTTGTAGCTGAAACGAGCGGTCGGCCAATGCAGGTTGCAGCAGTTCCTGCTGGGGTAAGGAGCTCGGTGTCATTGCAGGTTGTAGTAGTTGCTGTCGAGGAAAGGAGCGCTCCATCGGTACAGGTTGCAGTTGCTGGTGAGGAAAAGAACACTCAGGCAATCCAGGTTCTAGTTGCTGTGTTGACGAAGGGAGCTCACGATCAACTTAAAGAGGAAGAAAGAGTGTCTGTCAGCGATCAGCCCCGCGGCTTAGGGTGACCACTGAAACAAAGAATCAAGTACGATATAAAAGAAAACAGTGAAAAGAAAGCGGTTTTAATTTGAGACCTGCAACAGAAACGACGGAGTCGGAGCGGACATCGGCTTGAATCTCTTGTTGGTGTTGTAACACTCGCCAAAGCCGAGCACATGCTTCACCCTCTTGCCCTCCATCACGGCGACCTCAAACCTAAGGATAGAGCGGATTACTTGGACTGACGAGTTTAACACCAATGACAGATTAAATAGGGACAAGGCACGCTAATTAAGCGGAGCTCCGTGTTCATGAAAACTATCCTGGTAAGAAAGATGTCTAGGTCTGGATGAGAGTAATAAGTTCCTCATTAATTTTACAAGGTTGGGCGAGGAGAGAGTCTAGGGTGGAGGAGGAGCGGTTGAGGACGTTTGGCGTGTAGAGAGAACAAAAATAATGAGAGGAGCAGGTAAATCTGAGTGAATGGATGCCAATTGATACAAGATCGACGGTGGAGATTGCATGAGGCAGCACGTATACGTTTCTTTTTTGGCACGTCGATCGAAACTTCATCAGGATCCACCATATCCACGTTGTGACTGTCCCCTGGCAGTCATTTATCGAGTGAGGTTATAACTGAAATACCACAAACACAAATATAGCCATGGAATCCCATCCCACCCACGGAGAGAGAATAGAGGCCAATGCAACATTGACAAACTTATTGCTGGTTTTTTAAGGCTAAATGGAGTCAGCAGCATGCCGATGTATGGCAATAGCAGCAGTCACATTGAATCCCATGGTATTGATCGGTCGGATTTTAGGAATTTAGGATTGTCAGTAACATAGATACATAAGAAAACTAGTACCGATAATGGATTCCAACTTCTCAAGACTATTTTTATTCTTGTTATTATTTTCGATTTCATTAGACAATTTTTTAGGAAAGAAAGTTCATCAACATATTCAATCATGGATAGCAATTAAAATATGTCAGATTCTAGATTATGCAAATCAGAGTGACCCACATTAGGCCTAATTTGGACGAGAGCTCATGAATCCACTTACTAGGGGGTCTAATATTAGAATTTTCTTTTAAGGCTAAACAAGGAAAGTCATAAATCTCACCACCTATTAAAGTTAACAAGAAAAGAGGTATTTTCCAATGATTCCACGTCCGGAGGAGTTATGATAATGGAGTAACCTCCCTATTTCAACATGCACCATTCTTGTTCCGTGTAGGTTTATTTTAGCAACTTTAAACTAAAGCAACCAAATATGTCAATGGTGTAAAAAAGTACCACGAATTTCAAATGGAAAATCCAAAAACCCCTTTTACTTAATTGGAGTACAAATATTGAAAAATGTATTGCTAATTGGCTATAGCTGCTAAACCGAACACATATTGTTTGTTAGTTGGATTTTAGGAATTTCGATTGTTAAGAGTATGGAATCATAAAGTGACTTCAAACTATCAAGAAATTGATATACTAATTTTTCTATTTGATTTCATGTAGTTATAACTAAATCATTCTTAGAAGGTTAAGAAAGAAAACTCATAAATTCCACCATCTAATATGTCAACGGGAAAAACGGTATTTTTCATTATCTCACATCTGGAGGAAATTCAAATATAGGATTAATCACCCATTCCGACATATACCCTTGTTTGTTCCTTGTAAGCTTATTGTAACAGCTTTACAGTGTATAAAAGTACTAAAATTTTCAAATGGGGTGTTCACATGACCCCTTAGGGTTAATTGGAGTTTAGTGGGATTAAAATGAGCTGATACATCAAATTAAATAAATCCCACCACCTAATATGTTAACGAGAACAATGATAATTTTTTTTGTTTTTCCACATCTATAGGAGTTATAAATAACGAGTAATCTCCGGTTCTGACATGTACCCATGCGTGTTTCGTGTAGTACTTACTGTAGCGGGTTAAGTTGAAGGAACCTGAAATCTCAACATTATACAGAATTACTAGAATTTTCAAATAGGATATCCATAGGACTCGTTAGGGTTAATTACAGTCTAACGCGATTAAAATGAATAGCTATAGATGCTACATTAAATTACATGAATTCAGCCACCTAATATTTTCACGAGAAAAGTGGCCTAATTCATTATTCCCAATCTAGATGAATTTTAGATTATGACTAGTATTCACGAGTGTTCTCAATAGGCTTATTGTAGGGGCATTAATTTAAAGATACCTGATATGTCAACAGTGTATCAAAATACTAAAATATTGAAGTGGTGTCTACACAACCCATTAGGGTTAATCAGAGTCTCGTTGGAAGAAAATGAACTATAGCTGCTACATTAAATTATATAAATTCCACTACCTAATATGTTAACGGGAAAAGTAATATTTTTTTTTTTCATTTCAAGAATTTTAGAGAACGAGTAATCTCGCATTCCAATATATACTCACGTGTGTACCATGTATGCTTATTGCAGCAGCTTTAATTAAAGAAGCCCGGTATGTCAATGGTGTAGACAATACTTCATTTTTTAAATTGGGTATCCACAACCCGTTGGGGTGAATCGGAGTCTAGTCGGATGAAAATGAACTACTATAACTGTTACGCTAAGTTTTATACCATTGCTTAGCTTGATTTTAGGAACTTTAGGTCGTCAACAAAATGGATTCCCGATAAGGATTACCAATTTATTGACTTCAATTTCTCAAGAAAATTGTATTCTAGCTTTATGTTCAATTTCATTTAGTTGTTGTGAGTTCTTTCTTAGAAGGCTAAACAAGGGAACTCATAAATTAGACCACCTACATAAGTCAACAAGAAAAAAGGAATTTTTTAATAATTCCTCATATAGAAGAATTCACAACACGTAACCTCATTCCGACATACATTCATACGTGTTTCACTAGGTTTATTGTAGAGGCTTTAAGCTAAAGAAGTCTTAGTGTCAATATTGAAAAAAAGTACCGAAGTTATGAAATTGGGTACTTACACAGCCCCTTGAGAATTTATTGGTGTACATTTGAATGAAAATGTATAACTATAGTTGTTACAGCAAATCTCAAACGGTTGGTCAGATTTAAATAATTTAGGATTGTGAATAGCATAGATTCATAAACAAAATAGTACCACTATAATGACTTAAACTTCTACAAAAAATTGATAGCCTATTTTTATAATCAATTTCACTTAATTATTACCAGAAAAAAAACAGTTATTCATGAAATTACGGAAACAAGGGGTAAGTTAAAGTCTGCCACAATATAGATTAAGCAAATCACAACCAAACCGGCATTAGAACTAGTTTGGATGAAAATTTTCAATTATTAATGAATTTTAAATTGTAGATCTTTCTAAGAAGGATGTATATGAGAACTCATTCATTCTTCCACCTATGTAAGTTAACAAAAAGGAGATAATAAATCCTTCCACAACTTTAGGAATTGTTATAATGCTCTAACCTCCATTATGGCTGAGTCCCATGTTTGTTCCAGGTATTCTTATTGTAGTATCTTTATTAAAGCAACCTCACATGTCAAAAATGTACACAAGTACCTATATTTCTCATTTGGGTATCCAAACAACCCCTTAGGGTTATCCAAAGTGGAATGTTACTATGATGATTTCTAGCGTGAGAGCATCTTATAGGTTTTTGAATAACGAATTTAACCTCAACCTAGTGAAATTGTGCATGCTTGCATGTTGCATAAAATCTTGATCATTGAATGTGCTACCTTGGATGAACAACATCAAAGTTGGCAACTAAATAGAATTAAGACCGTTGATATGCATTATGTTTTTATAAATCATAATATGATTCCTCTTCTCTTGCAATGCAACATGGACTCGTTATCAACCTATGGAAAAATAAAATCAATTGTATTTTCTAGTCCAACTCGGTTTAGTCGTAAGAATCTTAGTCAAGATGGATTAGTCATCAATCATAATTTAACTATGATTAGTTACCAAAGCTAGTCCAACTTAGATTAGTTGTGTTTCCTAGGGCGCCCTAGCCCATAGGACTATAGACAAGCCCAAGTTTCACTAACTACAACTCATGATTAATTGGAGTCATAACGCTATTCATAGTCTAAATTAGTCCACAGTCTATATGTTGTCTAGAAATGCAAACAATTATATTACATCCAGTTCTTGCTTTTGTAATAAATTGAGACTTGAGAATATACTTTGTGTGATAAATTTTCACTACTCTATGATATGAGTATTTATTGACATGTGCCCATCATTCAGTTGTCTTCATAATGGATCCCTTCAATTTCTCATCAACAATGCTAATACAAAGAGGTACAAGTCAATGAGATGGACTACACAAACTTACATTTTATAAGGTAACTTTGCAATTTGCTTAATATTTGTATACTCATATTAGTGGTCAAAGTAGTATCGGCTTTGGGTTATTCAAGCCAGGTTGGACTGAGGTTGTTGAACTAGGCAAGCTATAAATGATGTTGTCAGCTAATAAAATTAAAAATAGTAGTGGAGTTGATATGATGATAGTAATTGTTATAAGGTATGACAACATCAATATTAAGAACTAGAGTAAACTTAATAACTCACTGTGCTAAAAACAAAACAACACTAGTTGGTGTTTGTATGTGAACATGTATATAGTAGGCAGATGCTATTAAATGCACTATTTTCGCACACTTAAATGTACAATTTCTAACGTAAACTTCTATTAGTTCTATGTTTGTACTTAAATATAAAATTGTATACATATAATGTAAGTTTTGAGAACGCAATAATGACTTCCTCGTCTAGTATACAAAAGCATATTCACAACAGTTCATTTTATCAATATGTATTATATTTAAGAAATGCATACCTATTTTTGAGGAAACGATATATGCTTAGGCATGTTTGGCCATTTATAAGAGACATATATTAATTACAAACATGAATGCTTACGTCTTTATTTTCAAGTTAATAGTAAGGTACAATATTCAATGTGCAACTTAAATGCAACGTTTAATGCATGCAGATATCATATACATAATAATTTAGTATGATTATTTAATTTTGTATTAAATCCAATTAGAAGGTTTTTCTCATTTTAATAAATGAATTTGTGTTTAAACTATATGTATTCATTTTTAAATTCCAGTATTAAGCCAGTATTGGTGCATGGTAGGAGCTTAGATTTGGAGCGAATTGGTATTGTCGTGATCTAGGTTGTGCTCCCTAGATCATTGAGAATGTTCAGTGGATAATATCTAAATCTAGAGTGTCGCTAAAACTAAGAAAATATTTCAAAGCACCAGTTCCTACAAAGAGAACTCTTGGTTTACTTGTGAAGCTGTTGCAAATTATCCTACTTTAAGTGTATCCATTTTGATTGAGGGAACTAGTTATGGAAATGAAATACACCTAGAAGACTTTGTCTTCATCCATGGAAGGCTTGTAGATCTCATCTCCTCATGAACGATGTGTTGCATACATGTACAAGGTTCTTGTCCTTTATGTGCCTACTATGTAGAAAAGAATCAGAGTTTAATGCTCAATATTTTTTCTATTGCAAGCTAATTACTACCTTCCTATTGGAATTGGTTCAAAATATAAAAAAATAATTTATATATGTCTCATTTTTATTATTGATTTGACCTCTATAAAATAAGCTAATACAAAGATAACCTTTCATGAACTTTATCTTGATAAAAAACATGGAAATTAGATATGGAAGCCAAACTTTTTGTTACTATTGGCAAGATTTTGGTTTTGTTATTTTATAAGTTACAGTAATGCATATGAAGTTTATCAGCACTTGTAAAGTTCTTTGTTTCATTAATATATTTTGTCTCTTTTGATAGAAAGATGGAATATTTTTGAGAAATGGAAGCCAATGGAGACATATATTAACGATGTTTATTTCTCTTATCTTCACATTTTTTTATTTTGATGTATTATGTATGACACATTCTTGAGAAGGAAAAATCTTACTAATGTTCACTAATGATATAATATGAGAAAACATCCTAATCATTGTTGTTTTGGTTCTAGAAAGAATACAACATTAGTAGCACAAATATTGTCGGTGTGTTGGTAAGGCATATATATACAATGCTTGGAAACTAGTCTAAAACTTGTTATTAACATATTATAGTGTTGTTATGATAATTATTATCTTAATTGTGGTTTGGTTTGATTAGGTACATTACATTTGACAATTTTTCCAATGGGTATAATAACTAACAAAAAAGTATATGTGATTTTTGTAATTCATCTCATTGTCTAAGTTGTGGCTTGAGAATTCGACTAACAAATATGGCTCTACTAGACTAAATAAACTAGCTATTAGAAAATATGACAGATTTGACCAACCAATGAAATTGTGAGATACTATTACTGGTAGGAGAAAAGTGAGATCTAAAGAAAATTGTAGTTAACATTTATATTTATCAACATAGAATATTTTCATAATATTGTCCAAATGGCAGTTCTTTCTTTTTAAACCTAGATGATAAGCATGAGTTTTATCACCATCAATAAAAAAATGTGATGAAAAATTTCATGGTATCGATACTTCTATTTAGTACCTAAAGTTGATGGAACATATATATCACTTTAATGGGGCTCAGATATAGTTTTTCAGAATGCTCCAAATGTAGTTGTTGAACCTAATTATTTGAGAACTTTTAAAAAGAGTAACAATCTCAAGTGCAAGTCAAGGAAAAGTCTTCATTGAAATGAGCACCTAGGCAGTTGCATATTGACAATGTTAGTAAAATATGTGTGTTGCACCAATTGCTTCACTTTAGTTGTTCTGCGTGACAGATATATTAATATTAGTAGTAATTTATAGTTTTACCTAAAATATTTTCATAAAGTTTGTAATTGAAAATACCTATGGACTTTCTCTGGAATCATAATAGATCTTTGCTTCTTATGTTCTGACCACCATTGTCATATTATTATTGCTCAATAAATTCATCTAATGGAAGATCTAACTATTTTAGTTATACTAAAAATGGTGAGCCTACCAAAGGAAACTATGTACTTATGTTAACACAGTTTGTTACATTTTTGTTAGTATTGCATGTATTAAATATTCTATTTTTCTTATTATACTTTTATGAAATTAAGTTTAAGGATCAGGTTCATGTTGTTCGAATTATAACATGTGTATACATATGTGGTCATAAATTAAGACTATGTAAATACCTCAAGTGTATATGTCTTTTAAGACCAATATACACATACCTTAGATCATTTACTAATAATGTCCAATAATGATTTTTATGATTCATTTATGCACTGTACTAGTATACTCATCATTCCACATTTATAGAATTATTTCATGTTCACGGTGGTAAATATGCTACTATAATTATATATGTAAAATTATGTTTTGTATTTCATTCGATCATTCTAGTGGTCTAACGTCATGCAACTACAAATGAAGCTTGTCTTCTAAGGAAACATGGGATTTTATATGGGATTTTGATGTAGTAGAATATGCATATCAAAAAAAGATGTACCTATGTTTATATGTTAATGCCTGTTATTCCCAATGGTCACTTGTAGTGTGCATAAAATCAAAATTATTGTATGGTTACATGTGTAACTCTCTCGTGGTTGCAATATTGTAACAAAATATAAAAATCGATATTTTTAAAACAAATGTATATAGTATAAAATCATCTTCACTAGTATTACAATGAGGTTGAGCTCTAACAAGCCAAACAATATGATCAGTATTAAACACACACAAATATGACCTAGTTCATGAATGTTGCATTATAAGTATATCAACATAATGTGTATTGTACCGGCCATAAC
Source organism: Alisma plantago-aquatica (assembly GCA_963693085.1). Taxonomy (NCBI): domain Eukaryota; kingdom Viridiplantae; phylum Streptophyta; class Magnoliopsida; order Alismatales; family Alismataceae; genus Alisma; species Alisma plantago-aquatica. The sequence continues at coordinate 831,765,031 of OY856409.1, forward strand.
ATTCATCACGAGGCGATTATCCATGACATTAATTATCGAGCAGTTGTCTATGTTTGTTGTTGGGAGGGAATTTGAAAAAAAAA